>OZ020568.1:24186440-24343440 GCA_963971475.1 Chrysops caecutiens | reverse complement strand
TATTATTATTATTATTATTATTATTATTATTATTATTATTATTATTATTATTATTATATTATTATTATTATTATTATTATTATTATTATTATTATTATTATATTATTATTATTATTATTATTATTATTATTATTATTATTATTATTATTATTATTATTATTATTATTATTATTATTATTATTATTATTATTATTATTATTATTATTATTATTATTATTATTATTATATTATTATTATTATTATTATTATTATTATTATTATTATTATTATTATTATTATTATTATTATTATTATTATTATTATATTATTATTATTATTATTATTATTATTATTATTATATTATTATTATTATTATTATTATTATTATTATTATTATTATTATTATTATTATTATTATTATTATTATTATTATTATTATTATTATTATTATTATTATTATTATTATTATTATTATTATTATTATTATTATTATTATTATTATTATTATTATTATTATTATTATTATTATTATTATTATTATTATTATTATTATTATTATTATTATTATTATTATTATTATTATTATTATTATTATTATTATTATTATTATTATTATTATTATTATTATTATTATTATTATTATTATTATTATTATTATTATTATTATTATTATTATTATTATTATTATTATTATTATTATTATTATTATTATTATTATTATTATTATTATTATTATTATTATTATTATTATTATTATTATTATTATTATTATTATTATTATTATTATTATTATTATTATTATTATTATTATTATTATTATTATTATTATTATTATTATTATTATTATTATTATATTATTATTATTATTATTATTATTATTATTATTATTATTATTATTATATTATTATTATTATTATTATTATTATTATTATTATTATTATTATTATTATTATTATTATTATTATTATTATTATTATTATTATTATTATTATTATTATTATTATTATTATTATTATTATTATTATTATTATTATTATTATTATTATTATTATTATTATTATTATTATTATTATTATTATTATTATTATTATTATTATTATTATTATTATTATTATTATTATTATTATTATTATTATTATTATTATTATTATTATTATTATTATTATTATTATTATTATTATTATTATTATTATTATTATTATTATTATTATTATTATTATTATTATTATTATTATTATTATTATTATTATTATTATTATTATTATTATTATTATTATTATTATTATTATTATTATTATTATTATTATTATTATTATTATTATTATTATTATTATTATTATTATTATTATTATTATTATTATTATTATTATTATTATTATTATTATTATTATTATTATTATTATTATTATTATTATTATTATTATTATTATTATTATTATTATTATTATTATTATTATTATTATTATTATTATTATTATTATTATTATTATTATTATTATTATATTATTATTATTATTATTATTATTATTATTATTATTATTATTATTATTATTATTATTATTATTATTATTATTATTATTATTATTATTATTATTATTATTATTATTATTATTATTATTATTATTATTATTATTATTATTATTATTATTATTATTATTATTATTATTATTATTATTATTATTATTATTATTATTATTATTATTATTATTATTATTATTATTATTATTATTATTATTATTATTATTATTATTATTATTATTATTATTATTATTATTATTATTATTATTATTATTATTATTATTATTATTATTATTATTATTATTATTATTATTATTATTATTATTATTATTATTATTATTATTATTATTATTATTATTATTATTATTATTATTATTATTATTATTATTATTATTATTATTATTATTATTATTATTATTATTATTATTATTATTATTATTATTATTATTATTATTATTATTATTATTATTATTATTATTATTATTATTATTATTATTATTATTATTATTATTATTATTATTATTATTATTATTATTATTATTATTATTATTATTATTATTATTATTATTATTATTATTATTATTATTATTATTATTATTATTATTATTATTATTATTATTATTATTATTATTATTATTATTATTATTATTATTATTATTATTATTATTATTATTATTATTATTATTATTATTATTATTATTATTATTATTATTATTATTATTATTATTATTATTATTATTATTATTATTATTATTATTATTATTATTATTATTATTATTATTATTATTATTATTATTATTATTATTATTATTATTATTATTATTATTATTATTATTATTATTATTATTATTATTATTATTATTATTATTATTATTATTATTATTATTATTATTATTATTATTATTATTATTATTATTATTATTATTATTATTATTATTATTATTATTATTATTATTATTATTATTATTATTATTATTATTATTATTATTATTATTATTATTATTATTATTATTATTATTATTATTATTATTATTATTATTATTATTATTATTATTATTATTATTATTATTATTATTATTATTATTATTATTATTATTATTATTATTATTATTATTATTATTATTATTATTATTATTATTATTATTATTATTATTATTATTATTATTATTATTATTATTATTATTATTATTATTATTATTATTATTATTATTATTATTATTATTATTATTATTATTATTATTATTATTATTATTATTATTATTATTATTATTATTATTATTATTATTATTATTATTATTATTATTATTATTATTATTATTATTATTATTATTATTATTATTATTATTATTATTATTATTATTATTATTATTATTATTATTATTATTATTATTATTATTATTATTATTATATTATTATTATTATTATTATTATTATTATTATTATTATTATTATTATTATTATTATTATTATTATTATTATTATTATTATTATTATTATTATTATTATTATTATTATTATTATTATTATTATTATTATTATTATTATTATTATTATTATTATTATTATTATTATTATTATTATTATTATTATTATTATTATTATTATTATTATTATTATTATTATTATTATTATTATTATTATTATTATTATTATTATTATTATTATTATTATTATTATTATTATTATTATTATTATTATTATTATTATTATTATTATTATTATTATTATTATTATTATTATTATTATTATTATTATTATTATTATTATTATTATTATTATTATTATTATTATTATTATTATTATTATTATTATTATTATTATTATTATTATTATTATTATTATTATTATTATTATTATTATTATTATTATTATTATTATTATTATTATTATTATTATTATTATTATTATTATTATTATTATTATTATTATTATTATTATTATTATTATTATTATTATTATTATTATTATTATTATTATTATTATTATTATTATTATTATTATTATTATTATTATTATTATTATTATTATTATTATTATTATTATTATTATTATTATTATTATTATTATTATTATTATTATTATTATTATTATTATTATTATTATTATTATTATTATTATTATTATTATTATTATTATTATTATTATTATTATTATTATTATTATTATTATTATTATTATTATTATTATTATTATTATTATTATATTATTATTATTATTATTATTATTATTATTATTATTATTATTATTATTATTATTATTATTATTATTATTATTATTATTATTATTATTATTATTATTATTATTATTATTATTATTATTATTATTATTATTATTATTATATTATTATTATTATTATTATTATTATTATTATTATTATTATTATTATTATTATTATTATTATTATTATTATTATTATTATTATTATTATTATTATTATTATTATTATTATTATTATTATTATTATTATTATTATTATTATTATTATTATTATATTATTATTATTATTATTATTATTATTATTATTATTATTATTATTATTATTATTATTATTATTATTATTATTATTATTATTATTATTATTATTATTATTATTATTATTATTATTATTATTATTATTATTATTATTATTATTATTATTATTATTATTATTATTATTATTATTATTATTATTATTATTATTATTATTATTATTATTATTATATTATTATTATTATTATTATTATTATTATTATTATTATTATTATTATTATTATTATTATTATTATTATTATTATTATTATTATTATTATTATTATTATTATTATTATTATTATTATTATTATTATTATTATTATTATTATTATTATTATTATTATTATTATTATTATTATTATTATTATTATTATTATTATTATTATTATTATTATTATTATTATTATTATTATTATTATTATTATTATTATTATTATTATTATTATTATTATTATTATTATTATTATTATTATTATTATTATTATTATTATTATTATTATTATTATTATTATTATTATTATTATTATTATTATTATTATTATTATTATTATTATTATTATTATTATTATTATTATTATTATTATTATTATTATTATTATTATTATTATTATTATTATTATTATTATTATTATTATTATTATTATTATTATTATTATTATTATTATTATTATTATTATTATTATTATTATTATTATTATTATTATTATTATTATTATTATTATTATTATTATTATTATTATTATTATTATTATTATTATTATTATTATTATTATTATTATTATTATTATTATTATTATTATTATTATTATTATTATTATTATTATTATTATTATTATTATTATTATTATTATTATTATTATTATTATTATTATTATTATTATTATTATTATTATTATTATTATTATTATTATTATTATTATTATTATTATTATTATTATTATTATTATTATTATTATTATTATTATTATTATTATTATTATTATTATTATTATTATTATTATTATTATTATTATTATTATTATTATTATTATTATTATTATTATTATTATTATTATTATTATTATTATTATTATTATTATTATTATTATTATTATTATTATTATTATTATTATTATTATTATTATTATTATTATTATTATTATTATTATTATTATTATTATTATTATTATTATTATTATTATTATTATTATTATTATTATTATTATTATTATTATTATTATTATTATTATTATTATTATTATTATTATTATTATTATTATTATTATTATTATTATTATTATTATTATTATTATTATTATTATTATTATTATTATTATTATTATTATTATTATTATTATTATTATTATTATTATTATTATTATTATTATTATTATTATTATTATTATTATTATTATTATTATTATTATTATTATTATTATTATTATTATTATTATTATTATTATTATTATTATTATTATTATTATTATTATTATTATTATTATTATTATTATTATTATTATTATTATTATTATTATTATTATTATTATTATTATTATTATTATTATTATTATTATTATTATTATTATTATTATTATTATTATTATTATTATTATTATTATTATTATTATTATTATTATTATTATTATTATTATTATTATTATTATTATTATTATTATTATTATTATTATTATTATTATTATTATTATTATTATTATTATTATTATTATTATTATTATTATTATTATTATTATTATTATTATTATTATTATTATTATTATTATTATTATTATTATTATTATTATTATTATTATTATTATTATTATTATTATTATTATTATTATTATTATTATTATTATTATTATTATTATTATTATTATTATTATTATTATTATTATTATTATTATTATTATTATTATTATTATTATTATTATTATTATTATTATTATTATTATTATTATTATTATTATTATTATTATTATTATTATTATTATTATTATTATTATTATTATTATTATTATTATTATTATTATTATTATTATTATTATTATTATTATTATTATTATTATTATTATTATTATTATTATTATTATTATTATTATTATTATTATTATTATTATTATTATTATTATTATTATTATTATTATTATTATTATTATTATTATTATTATTATTATTATTATTATTATTATTATTATTATTATTATTATTATTATTATTATTATTATTATTATTATTATTATTATTATTATTATTATTATTATTATTATTATTATTATTATTATTATTATTATTATTATTATTATTATTATTATTATTATTATTATTATTATTATTATTATTATTATTATTATTATTATTATTATTATTATTATTATTATTATTATTATTATTATTATTATTATTATTATTATTATTATTATTATTATTATTATTATTATTATTATTATTATTATTACTATTATTATTATTATTATTATTATTATTATTATTATTATTATTATTATTATTATTATTATTATTATTATTATTATTATTATTATTATTATTATTATTATTATTATTATTATTATTATTATTATTATTATTATTATTATTATTATTATTATTATTATTATTATTATTATTATTATTATTATTATTATTATTATTATTATTATTATTATTATTATTATTATTATTATTATTATTATTATTATTATTATTATTATTATTATTATTATTATTATTATTATTATTATTATTATTATTATTATTATTATTATTATTATTATTATTATTATTATTATTATTATTATTATTATTATTATTATTATTATTATTATTATTATTATTATTATTATTATTATTATTATTATTATTATTATTATTATTATTATTATTATTATTATTATTATTATTATTATTATTATTATTATTATTATTATTATTATTATTATTATTATTATTATTATTATTATTATTATTATTATTATTATTATTATTATTATTATTATTATTATTATTATTATTATTATTATTATTATTATTATTATTATTATTATTATTATTATTATTATTATTATTATTATTATTATTATTATTATTATTATTATTATTATTATTATTATTATTATTATTATTATTATTATTATTATTATTATTATTATTATTATTATTATTATTATTATTATTATTATTATTATTATTATTATTATTATTATTATTATTATTATTATTATTATTATTATTATTATTATTATTATTATTATTATTATTATTATTATTATTATTATTATTATTATTATTATTATTATTATTATTATTATTATTATTATTATTATTATTATTATTATTATTATTATTATTATTATTATTATTATTATTATTATTATTATTATTATTATTATTATTATTATTATTATTATTATTATTATTATTATTGGATGTTAAGTGAATCATCTGTAAACTGTCCTCGGGGTATTATGATTACGTTGTTTGAGATTTCACAGGAATTGTTTCGTTTAAATGTAGACATTGCAACGGAAATTATTGGAAGAAAAGATGACTTCTGATGGTCAACTAAAGTTGATAGCTTTATTAGAAAAGAAACTGTCGGAGAAGAGCAAAATTATTAAAAATCAGCAGACGCAGTTGTCAGAAAATTAAGAGCATTGACCAATTGTATAAGACACTGAAGGAGAAGAATTTAATAGGTCGAAATGTGTAAGGCGTGCTGGAAAAAGTAGGTTGCCCAAGCAAGGAACTCATACAACGGCAGATATTAAATGTCGAATCAAGATCACTTCCCAAGGGCTTCAGTTGTCAAATTAAGGCATTTGCTCTTAATTTAAATTTCTTATCTCCGCGAGCGTATGAATTCGTAAGAACCACATTCACGAAATGTTTGCCCAACAGTAGGGCTATAAGAAAGTTATATTAAAAAATTGGATGAGGTCCTGGGGCCACAAAAGAGTCGGGGTCCGCAATAAGGAAAGTTGTCGAAAATACTCAGGGAAAAATTATAGTTAATCTTGTTTTTGATGAAATGAGTATTAAGCAACATATTGACTGGGATGGCGAAAATTTCCATGGGTTTGTTGATGTGGGCGACGAAAATAGGGGTATTTTAAGCTAAAAGTTGGCCAAAAGTCAATTTTTTTTAATGAGGATTTATTGAATATTTTTTTATTGTAACCAAATAGCTATGACACGCAATTGCAACCTTCATTGTTACGTTTGTCGATCCTCTTCTCAGTTACGCGCCTTCAAAGTTGAGCCATAAACTTCCTGTTGAAACATTTTTTTCAACGCATATTTGTAGATAGTAATCCATTCGAGTGTTTTAAAATGTTGTTGTTTGTGAGGAAATTTTTTGTCCTGAGTCTTATAGTTCAAGGTGAGTGCTATATTCTATGTTTAATCGTTTCGGCTATCAGTTGATATTTACGCAGTAATAGACCATTCAGTGACCACCAGAGTAGTCTTTCTAATTTTTGTATCTTTTTCAAAAGATGGTCTTTTTGTTATGCTGCCGGGCATTGCCGGGACAAAGTTAATACTTCTTAATAAACTGTCGACCATTGTGAATCGAGAAAAATGTTCAGCCTACTTCCGTCTTTAATAATTTTTTTTTCCTGACACTAGTTGAACCGTGCTTATCGACATTGACTTCTTATAGAAGCGGAATGAACGTGAAGGAAATCACCAGGAGAGACCTCTTCGAGTATATGAAAGGATGTATAGAGCATTCTTTAGATAAAAAACTAGTTTATAAGGAGAATTAAATTATTTATTAAATGTCGTCAACTCTCCGCCAGACAAGATACATGAATTTAAACGTTCATTAAGCCATTTTAAATCAGAGTTTAAACAAAAATGGGCTGCTGCATCCTATAAACCAGACAGATTTCTAAAAAAAAATTAAAAATGGCTAGACGGTATAGTATGTTTACCATACTGGAAACATCTAATAGCTACTGGTAGGCCGTCAATGTCATTTGAAGAATGTAGTCATCGCAGTAAAAGACGCAAGACTCAAAAGTTAAGGGAAAACAACTTTGTAACAGAACTCAACTTTACTGTTCAGACTAGTATACGAGAACCTGGTAACATTAATGCATCTACAGTAATAAAAAATATGATGTCATCTCCTGATACAGCGTTAGAAGCACGTAAAACAGCAGAAAATATCCAACGAAAAAAAACAAAGATATTGAGCTCTTTACTGTAGAGCAAGCATTCGGGGCAATTCTGTGCACACTTAACAGATTCTGTTAATTTGACAACCCATGTAATTTGTTGTTGGAATTCGAAAAGTTTAGTTACGGTCGAAATTTGTATTCTAGGTGCCAAAAGTTAACAGATTTTTGTTAAAAATCCTGTAACGTAACAGGCCCGAAATTCTTCAACTTAAACGTAAAAGGTTTTTTGTTAAGAAAGTTGAGAGATTTGGAACAAAACCGGTTTCGTAACAGATTTGAGAGTAAATTTTGGCCAGAATAGCAACTTAAAGAATTCTGTTAGAAACCAAATTTTTTAACTTTCCTAACAGAAATCTGTTAACTTAACGAAAGTGGCCAGAATCGCCCCGATTATCTGTGTATATAAATGCTTACTCGAAGACAGTACAATATAATACGAAACGCAAGTCCTAAGTTCTACCCTTGCTATTCGTTGTTAAAAAAATCAAAAGAAAACTGTTATCCAAAAAAGATGCTTTATCTTGTAACTGATACCTGTGCAGAAATAAAACTTCAAGGTGTCTTGGACCATACTGCGCCGCGGCTTTGCGAATACCTTGATGAAGTTCTGGAAAATTTTACAGAAGTTGAGAAAAGTAATCTAGAACTTATTTCAAAATGGGGATGCGATGGCTCTCAACAACATCTATTTAAACAAAATTTCAAAGACAGTACGGATAGCGATGCTAACGTTTTCCAAAGTTCATTTGTGCCGCTTAAACTATGCGTGAATAAGGACAATCAGAAAAAAATTCTTTGGCAAAATCCCACCCCGTCATGTCCAAGATTTTGTAGGCCTATACGTTTAAGGTTTATACATGAAACAAGTGACATCACCAAAGAAGAAATCAAGTACATAACGTATCAGATTAAGGACTTGATTGAAACAGAAGTACTTGAATTAAAGTTAAAACTCAAGCAAATCTTATCATTCACAACATCATTCACAATGGTCGATGCTTAGGTTTGTAATGCAGGAATAAGTACTTCATCTACGATGCGTTGTTACATATGTAATGAGACGCCTAAGGATTTTAATAAGTTAAAAACATGTAGTGAAATTAACCCTGACACTTATAATTTTGCTTATCTATCCTACATTCAAGAATATGATTTTTTCGGTCTATACTTCACCCAGCCTACGAAATACCAAATAAGAAATGGCAAACTCGATCAGCAGCTGAGAAACAAATAGTCCAAGAAATTAAGAAGCGTATACAACAAGATTTAAAAGATCAGATGTCTTTATTAGTGGATATTCCAAGAGCTGGATTTGGACACAAAAGATAATCGGGGCAATTCTGTGCGCACTTAACAGATTCTGTTAATTTGACAGCCCATGTAATTTGTTGTTGTATTTCGAAAAGTTTCGTTACGGTCGAAATTGGTATTCTGGGTGCCAAAAGTTAACAGATTTTTGTTAAAAATCCTTTAACTTAACAGGCCCGAAATTCTTTAACTTAAACGTAACAGGGTTTTAGTTAAGAAAGTTGAGAGATTTCAAACAAAAACCGGTTTCGTAACAGATTTGAGCGTAAATTTTGGCCAGAATACCAACTTAAAGAATTCTGTTAGAAACCAAATCTTTTAACTTTCTTAACAGAAATCTGTTAACTTAACGAAAGTGGCCAGAATCGCCCCGAATAACACATAACTAAGATTTTTCGCTGATCCCGAAAACGCTGCTAAGATAACTGAGGTAGACTTAGAACTAATAACGAGAATCAAAATCATCTAAGAGGTGATATCAAGTAGGCATATGTAGTTGATGTTGATGTAGCAAAACTGTCTATTTTTTGCAAAGAAACGGCTGAATTACATGCACGTCTATGCGGATGGCACCCCAATGACTCCAACAGTACATAAAATATTGATACATGGGCCCGCAATTATCGAACATGCTCTTTTACCAATTGGCCAACTTTCCGAGGAAGCAGCCGAGGCTCGTAATAAGCATTTACGGCTAAACAGACAAAACTTTGCTCGGAAATTTTGTGGAACATCTTGCAACATGAATATCACAATTAGATTACTATTAACCTCTGATCCACTTATATCATGTAAGTGTTCTAAGACAAAAAGAAAAAGAGAACCTTTCTCAAAGGAAGCTACTTTAGCCTTGGAAGATTCCCTTGGGCTATTTCCCCATTGCATTAAAGAATTCTGAGCAAAAGACTAATATCACGAAGATCTTTTTAAACACTTTAACTGATTGTGGTCTAGAGGTGGTAGGAGTGACTTTTGACGGGACAGCAAATTTGACTGTTTCAAAACAGCTGGTTTCAGATGTTTGAGACACCCATGCGAGAGGGTACTTTAATATAAATCAGAGTCTGGACAAACTTATTATGCACCCGAACCCATGTCACATGATAAAGCTGGTAAGAAATGCTTTAGGTGAATTAAAAGTTTTTATTGACGGAGATGATAGGCCACTTAGATAGCAATATTTGACCATTTTGCAAGAATTGTAAGAGAAAGAGGGACTGCATTTAGCCAACAAATTATGAAAAGCACACATTTACTTCCAAAATCAGAAGATGAAAGTGAGGTTGGCTGTCCAGACTTTGAGTAGGTCAATGGCTAATAGCTTAGACTATTGCCGCAAAGCTCTTCGCTTTAATATTTAATGACATTTTTGATATACTCAATTTGGTCCGAATCTGAAAAAAGCACTTTGTACGAGTAATACTGGAGAGATTATTGAATATTCGGAAAGTGCTATCAACTACATCAGTCAATTAAAACTGACAACAGATGTCCGTTTGGTTGACTCTAAAAGAAATGTGGGATTTTTGGGCCTCATACGCTGCTTACGAAATGAAGATCATCTATATAGAAGATTCATCAAGACGGATATTTTCATTTTTATCCCATTATATAAGCTCAACCAAAATCATATTGAGCTTTTCTCTGGTTCAATCCGTCTTGGACTGGGCAATAACAATAATCCGACAGTGAAACAGTTTGCGACAGTTTATAAAAAGCTGGTGTTTCGATGTCAACTGGAAGAGGGAGGAGTAGGGAATTGTCTTTCATTAGAGCAAATTTCTCTACTCAGCATCGAATATATTGGTCCACGAAGGGAAATTAATGGATCTGCTTCCCGGTCAGTTATGGTCGAGTCCTCCCAAGAACCGGACTTTTCGCGATTTGAAAGCAAATTTTTGAAAGAACATGTGTGCATTTCGGCATCATTAGAACTGACAAACTACGTACAATACGTTGTAGACTTTATTGCAGGCTTTGTCGTATATAAATTATGCAAAGTTTTAAAATGGTGCATTTGTGTAGAAGCTGTGCAAGGCAACATTTAAGGTGCATCTCTTATAAATTATAAGACCACAAGCTAACTAAAAACTCCATCAAAGATGGTAGTAGCAGTCTGTCTACAAGTTGAAAAAGAGATAAGAATAGCCAGTCGCCCTTCCAATCAAAACATCTTGCATAACTCAATATTCAATAAAATATCTACATCGCTCCAAAAGCTCTTCATCGGAAAAAATTTACTTGCGGAATATAATAGTCATAGGCGAATCACGCTACATTACAGCCTTTAGCTAAAATTGATCGTTCAAAATTTCCTGCGCACACGGTTTTATTTTCTAGCTAATAAACGATCAGAGAAAATTTCACTTCGACCAAAGCTAACAAAAGCTATACAAAATAAGGCAATGTATTTCTAAAAACCTGAGTGGTGAATATACAAAAAAGTCATACAGACAGGTAAATAAATATAAAGTCCAACCATCTCAGTAATTCTGCCGAAGCCGGTTCCAAGCCCGGTTTAAAAAAGAAGTGGGCGTTGATGATTAATTTTGTACATATATAAATGGATATATTTATTTTATTAGTAGAACTAAAATTTTGCATTATTTTGTCTATGAAATTAGATATGTTGGCAAAAATTCCGGAGAAAAATTTTTATGAATAAATCAAATTTGAGAAAACCTCGCTCAGAAACGTCACTTATGGCGTTTCCTTATACAAATTCTTATTTGTAGAAACCAATGAATAAGTAATATTATAAGGAAGCGCTATATGTCACATGTACAGTATACATGTCCGAAGCCAAAACATAACGGTACCCATGTTCTCCGTCCTTCTTATTCGTAGTCTCCGTCTTTTTCACTTGTAACTTAGATTGTCAAAAGTTTCTTCGAGGGAAATTGTGTCGAATCGAACCAGAGTGAAGTTTTCCTGCAAATTGTTTGTGAAAGTTACAAAAATTAAGAAATTTTATTTCTATAATATTCAGAATTGATCAATTAAGTAAAAAGTCTCAGTATATTAGGTGAATTTTGTGTTAAATGTTGTATTTTGCAGAATGACGTGCTGTGTCCTAAGTTGCAAAAATAATAGCGCAAAACCTGTCCTAGGAATATCCTTTCATAGGTGAGTTTGGTTTCAAAACATTGCATAACAAAGCCAAATTTGATTTTATGTAATTTTAAGATTTTATTAGTGCAAATATATCATATTTGGAAAAATTTCAAAATTTCAAAACTTTAGACGGCCATATTGTTTGTTTATATTTTAAGGAATAAGTAATGAATAAGTAATATTATAAGGAAGCGCTATATGTCACATGCACAGTGTACATGTTTGGTGCCAAAACTTAACGGTACCCTTGTTCTTTGTTCTTCTCACTCGTAGTCTCCGCTCTCTTTCTATTCAACTTAACTGTCAAAATATTTTTCGCGGAATACTTTGCTCGATTAATCCATAGTGTATTTTTCGTGAAAATTCTAAGTGAAAGTTAGAATAATTGTCATTTTTGATGTTTATATGATACAAAATTTATTAATGAAGTAAATAGTGTCAATGTCATAAGGTGAATTTTGTGTTTATGAGGTGTTTTGTAGGAATAAAGTGTTGGATCACCAGTTGCAAAAGTAAAGTGCAAAAAACCTGACCAAGGAAATTCATTTCATAGGTGAGTTTGGTATCAAAATGTTACTTAATAGTGCAGGAATCCATTTTGTGCAATTTTGAGTAATTATTAGTGAAAATATATCATAATATTCGTAAGAATTGCAAAATTTCAAAACTTTAGACGGCCATATTGTATGTTTACATATTATGCGATAAGAGGCTGCACTCAGCTCAGAAGCGGCGTAAAAGAAATGTTTTGTTTTTGAAGGGGGCAACTTTTACCTATATTCATAATATTTCTTAAATTTTGTTATTTATACAAAGCAAAATGTATGTAATATAAAACATTTAATATATTCGAAGATATTAACTTGACTTATAATTTCAGGACTGCTAAATGAATAACACCATTGATATCATAGCTGATGAAAGAGTAATTAACCGAAAATGTATACAACACAATACATATAATATATTTGAAGACTTTAACTTCATTTTTTCTCAGGACTGGAATATAGCCAATACTTCAATAAAAAGAAAAATATTAATATTAAATAATGAGGACGCAAACGAAAACAAGGAAATCAAAGTAGCACTGTAATTGTTCCAAAGCCGGTACCAAGCCCGGTTCTGATAAAAAAGGGCCATAAAAGCTCCTTCCATAAAAAGAACTTGAAATTATATAATGCAATATTATTTATTTTAACTATAGAACAAAAGTAAACTTATAATATATAGTATTTTACACCAAATTTTGAGTTACATATTTGTAATATATTTTTTCTTTTGAATTTAAGAAAACTATACTCCTTAAAATAAGGGAATTCAAAAATAATACAGTGAAAAATTTTTAAATTTAAATTCCGCGCGCAATTTTCCAAAATAATACCCCTTCAAGTAAGTCCGCAAATACTTTCCCACACAAGGACAAAAATACCAACACCACATACGCTCTTATCAGTTTTGGCTTCCACTTCGTTCCCGAATAGCGCTTCCTTATAGCATTACTTATTCATTGGATAAGACGCTGTTCTTAGGTCAGAGACGTCGTAAAAAAAATGTTTTGTTTTTGCAAGGGGCAACTTTTACCCATATTAAAATATTTTCCATTTTATTTATATGGTAACCACTAATTGGTAACTTGTGGTAAATTGCACAGTGTATTGCGGTTCTCATAGTGTACTTATATGTGTGCCACTGCGGTTCTAACTGTGTACTTATATGTATACCACTGCGGTTCTAACAGTGTACTTATATGTGTCCCAGTTTGACCATTCTGGCTGTTACAAAGACCAATATGCCGATCGTATGATCGGCGTACTTGGTCTTTGTTCTAGTAGTTTTTAGATTTTATTACAACCTGCTGAAGAGTTAAGACGTTTGTCAAGTACATCAAATAGTATTAACCAATTAGTTTGTTTTAAATTTAAGACACTAAAAACTTTTTATAATTTTAATTAATACAGAAAAAAATAAATTAAAATTATTCTTCCTATATTTATTAAAAGGCTTCCCACGGACCAGGCGTTGAAGAAACAATGGAAAAATAAATTACATCGTCCTGATCTTGTGTTGACCAAAAACACTGTTGTTTGTTCAAGAAATTTTCTGTCAGGCAATTTAGTACGTTTGGCCACAAAACCAAGCTAGCACCAAAAGCTTTACCTGTTCTTAATATTGTAAGTATTTCAAATACATTGAAATTTCATTATTTGAATTAATTTTTTCTCATTTATTCACAGAAAGATTATAATGCTAAATAGTACCCAACAGCGGAAATTGTAACAGAAGGAAAGGAAAATGTATGTCATATACAAGATAAAATATATTCGAAGTACAAACTTGGTGTCTGTTTTTCAGGACTGCAATATAGCTACTAATTCCGGTTCACCAGCTGATTTACAGCTTTACTACATGAATGATTTAATTGATTTGCCAGCTGATGAAAGTGGAATACAAATAACGGAAAATGTATTTGATATAAAATATGAAATATAATGAAGATGATAACTTGGTTTCTTTCTTTCAGGACTCCTACATGAACGATTTAATTAATTTGCCAGCTGATGAAAGTGGGATGCAAATAACCGAAAATCTATTTGATATTTAATATGAAATATAATGAAGATGATAACTTGGTTTCTTTCTTTCAGGACTCCTACATGAACGATTTAATTAATTTGCCAGCTGATGAAAGTGGGATGCAAATAACCGAAAATATATTTGATATTTAATATGAAGTATAATGAAGATATTAATTTGGTTTCTTTCTTTCACGACTCCTACATGAATGATTTAATTGATTTGCCAGCTGATGAAAGTGGGATACAAATAACTGAAAATATATTTGATATAAAATATGAAATATAATGAAGATATTAATTTGGTTTCTTTCTTTCACGACTCCTACATGAATGATTTAATTGATTTGCCAGCTGATGAAAGTGGGATACAAATAACCGAAAATGTATTTGATATAAAATATGAAATATAATGAAGATGTTAACTTGGTTTCTTTCTTTTAGGACTTCTACATGAATGATTTAATTGATTTGCCAGCTGATGAAAGTGGGATACAAATAACCGAAAATGTATTTGATATAAAATATGAAATATAATGAAGATACTAACTTGGTTTCTTTCTTTCAGGACTCCTACATGAATGATTTAATTTATTTGCCAGCTGATGAAAGTGGGATACAAATAACCGACAATGTATTTGATATAAAATATGAAATATAATGAAGATATTAACTTGTTTTCTTTCATTCAGGACTCGTACATGAATGACATAATTGATTTGCCAGCTGATGAAGGTGGGATACAAATAACCGAAAATGTATTTGATATAAAATATTAAATATAATGAGATATTAACTTGGTTTCTTTCTTTCAGGACTCCTACATGAATGATTTAATTGTTTTGCCAGCTGATGAAAGTGGGATACAAATAACCGAAAATATATTTGATATAAAATATGAAATATAATGAAGATATTAACTTGTTTTCTTTCATTCAGGACTCCTACATGAATGATTTAATTGATTTGCCAGCTGATGAAAGTGGGATACACATAACCGAAAAAGTACTTATTGTAAAATATGTCACATACTTGAAGATATTAATTTAGTTTCGTTCTTTCAGGCCTGCCACATAACGAACACATGCCTGCCTAGTGTATATGTTGATATGTAAACCTATTCCTAGATATCCATGATTCCTTGTTATAATGTGTTTAGGAGTTGAATGAAAGTCTTGTTAAATGTCGATTTGGAGAAACAATCCTGTCTCGTGAAATGTCATTTTGGGGAAGCAATTCTGTCTTGTAATATGTCGATTTGAGGAAACAATTTCATTTAGGCATCCGCAAACCGTCTGAAACAACAAATAGTTTCCCTATTACATGCGAAAGCACGACCGAGCTTTTGGAGAAATTGACAGGACCGAACAAAGAAATTTTAGCAAGACAGATAGCAAAGAGTGAATGTAGCTCATCGTAGAAGAGCTTTGAATTGAAAATTAACGCTTTTGCTTTAAATTTGAGCTTCTTATCACCCAGGCGCTATGACTATGTCCGCGAGTCATTTTCAAACTTCTTGCCACATCCCAGAACAATACAAAGATTGTATCAAAGAGTTGGATGTGCACCCGGATTTACCGCAGAATAATTTTCTGCTATTGAAAGAGTTGTGGCAAGTTCCCTACAAAAGATCGTGGTAAATTTAACATACGACGAGACGCACATCAGACAACACGTAGATTGGGACGGACAAAAGTCTTGATGTTGGCGATGGGGCCAATAGTGATATTGTCGCCACCGAAATGTTGGTTTTCATGGCGTTCTGCATCAACAAGTCGTGGAAGATTCCCCTGGGCTATTTCCCTATTGCCACAATCAATGCAGAGCAAAAGGTCAATATGATAACCATGTGCATGAGGAGTCTACTAGAATGTTGGGTGGAGGTAATCGGAATTACCTTCGATGGAGCGGCCACCAATTTAACAGCATCAATACTGTTGGGCTCGGATATTCGAGATAAGAATTCAAAAGGATTCATAAAAATTGATGGAGGTCTCGAGCAATATGTACTCCATCCAGACCCGTGTCACATGGTCAAACTTGTCCGTAATGCCTTGGCAGATCTCAAAGAATTTATTGATGGGGATGGCAACCCAATTCAATGTCAATTTTTAGTGTCGCTTCAAAAACTGCAAGAACAAGAGGGTATTCATTTGGGAAATAAATTACGCAAAGCTCACGTCTTTTTCCATTTACAAAAAATAAAAGTAAAGTTGGCCGTACAAACCTTAAGTAAATCGGTCGCGAATGCTTTGGATTTTTGTCGGGACGTTCTCTGTTTAATAGAATTTTCTGGCAGCGAAAGAACCTCAAAATTCATAAGAATATTGAATGATGCATTTGATATTCTGAATAGTCGAAAAGTGAAAGAGGCAGAATTCACGAAAAAAGCACTCTGTTCCAACAATCCATTCTTTATACTTGAATATTCAAAAGGTATGATCCAATATATTGACAAGTTGAAACTGCCCTCTGGAATAAATATTGTCAGTTCTAGAAGAAATGTAGGGTTTGTGGGCCTGATGCCTTGCTTAAAAAATATTCCGGTGGTCTATGAACGGTTTCTTGGTTTCGGTCTATTGAAATTCCTACCCATGTACAAAATAAATCAAGATGCCATCGAACTATTTTTTGCATCTATTCGTGTGGCGTTAGGTAACAACGACAACCCGTCTGTGAAGCAGTTCACTGCTATTTATAAAAGGCTAATATTTACGAGACAACTAAGGAATGGCGGTCTGGGAAACTGCCTTCCTTTAGAACAAATAAGCATATTAAGTATTGCTCCTGTTGGCCCATTGCAAGAAATAAATAGCACTACTTCACGTTCCTGTATGATCGAGCCAACAGAAGCTGAAGACTTTGAGGGTATAAATACTAAATTTTTGGCAGACCATAGTTATGCCTCGGACCCATCAATATTGACCGAATTTACACGCCGCGTAGTAGAATATATTGCTGGGTTCGTCGTATTTAAGCTCTGCAAGGAACTGCAGTGCAACGAATGCTGTTCAGCGGTGCAAGGGGTCCTTATCCACAATTATTTAATTGGCTACAAATCAAAAGGATTCCTCAAATACTCATCCGGATGCGTAACAGAAATTTGCACAAAGGCAGAGCAGGCTTTAAAACAAAGAAGGCTTCTCTGTGATCAGAATGTTCTACATAAAACCAGCATTAACAAAATTAGCTTTACCGTACAATCCTTTTTTGTCGGAAAAAAACTTTTTGCGGAGCATAATGAGCATATGAACACAACAGTTCATTACAGTCATTTAGTCAAACTGATCATAGAGAAATATTTACGGACAAGGTACTTTTTTATTGCCAAAAAATATAGTGAAAAAATTTCCGACCGCCAGAAAAATAAAAAACTAATCCACTTCAAAGTCATGTAAGAAGAAATAAAATATTGATTGTGATTAATGAAGACTCAAAGGGAAACTAGCAAATCAAAACAGCACTGTAATTCTGCCAAAGCCGGTCCCAAGCCCGGTTGTAAAAAGAAGAGGACGGATGGCTTGAATTTATAAAATAAATTTTCAGTTTATTACAATAAACATCATCATATACATTTTCTTTTCAATTTTAAGAACAACGCTCTCTAAAATAAAAGGATTCCGAAATAACATAAAGAAATATGTTTAAATTCAAAATCCGTGCGCAATATCTAAAAATAATGCCCCTTTATGTAACTCCGCAACTACTTGCCCACACGAAGACCAAAATACCAACACCACATACGCTCTTATCAGATTTGGCTTCCACTTCGTCGCCGAATAGCGTTTCCTTATAGTATTACTTATTCATTGGTAGAAACCTGGTCTACAGAGATAACTTCGTCTAAGATATATATAGGCAATATATTTACTTATTCCATTGAATTAATAACAATAGTTATAATTTCAATGACTTATTTATTGATTGAGTGAGAAAGATAAATATGTCAAACCATGATATATCTTCATTTGCGTTTTTAGATATAGAAACAACGAACCTGCCTGAATATAATTTTAATAAAGTAAACATCACTGAAATTGCCATTATATCATGCATGAAATCTGACTTTATTTCCCAACCGAGTGCAGAAATCCTACCGCGAGTGAAAAATAAACTAGTATTATGCTTCAATCCATACATGATAATTCATCCCACAGCAGAGAAAATTTCAGGTGAATTAATTAATTAATTGAATTCTAAAACTAACATATTCTTTCTAGGTTTCAATAACTATATGTTAGAGCAGCAGAATTCGTTCGATCGAAACGCGGCTGAAACTATATTATCGTTCATCAAACACCAGCCACCGCCAGTGTGTTTATTAGCTCATAATGGTAATCGGTTTGATTTTCCCATACTAAAGAGATTAATCGACAAATTTGAACTGGTTAATAATTATTTGCGTTCGGTTCTATTATTGATAATATTTTCCGTTAGGCTATTCCTGATAGCGTATTATGCTGTGATACATTGGCTACCTTTAAAGATATAGAAAGACAGATTGAGGCCGGCCAAAGCGATCAGAAAAAAGACGCAGTTCTAAATTATCTGAAGTTGCATGATAAGAATCAAGGGGCGAAAAATAATGGTTTTTTAAATGTACCAGATGAATCAAAAAAAGAAGCCAATTTTCAATGTGTTACTGAATTGAAACATGTGGAACCTAAAGGACAAAACGCCTTGTGGAATGTTCTGCTGAAAGATCAAATTGAGTGGAAAACGATAAACGAAAACACCCCAAAGCGAAGAATTGAGAAACTGCGTAAAATGTCCTGTACATTCAAACCTGTCCACACCCAAAACCAGGTTGTAGGGAATGGTCAAAATCAAACCTTGAAATCGAAAAGGACATTGTTTTCTCCCAACAAACCTAAATCATTTAGCTTAACGTCGTTGTATGAAAAGCAATTCGGAAGGGTGCCGAAAATATCGCATGAAGCCGAAAATGATGTTGTTTCACTTCTAAAGATTGCTTTAGCCTATGGTAAAACATTCGTTTATGTTGCGGAGCAAAATACGGTTCCATTTCATTCTATTCTGAAGTGTTAAGTCCTTTGCAAATTGTTTTGTGAAAAAAAACTGGTAACTTTTGCTACCAAAATTTTTCGCTACTTAATCCCAGCAAAATTTTTCGAATCATAATAAATAAACAAATTACACGACAAGAAGCTCCTTTTTAAAGAAGTGAAGTAAGAATATTGTGTTTATTTATGTGGTCGGTTTTCGTGAAGAATGTATTATCTCTGTTTTTCGTGAAAATGTTATTTACATAAGAAGTTCACAAAAAACGTAGTTTTTTTCTATAATACCGCCGCAAGTGAACTTCTAATAGGCTCCGCTAGAGAGTTGAAATTACATCTGAAGAACTTTAAACGTCTTCTACTCAACTTGCTATATTTTGAGATAATACTGTTAAATAACAGTAAGAATCCTACAAATGTTTATAACCGTTTTTAGTAAGAATTGTACCGCGTTCTTATCTCGTGGCATAATTTGTTGCCCCCTTTGAATTTGCAGTGGAGGTTGTGCAATCAGATAAATGCAGGAACACTGGCTGCAACTCATGTTTGCTAGGGATCATGAGTCTCACTGGGTGCTACTCATAATTTTCAAAGCTTAAGAGTTTTTTCAGCCAGATCATCGAAATCAAAGAGTGATATTTGTTTCTTGAGGTGCATACAGACGATCATAGAAAAATATATCATATTATATCACATATAATATGATGAGCTGTACACACACGTTCTTGAAAATATGATATAAAATGATGACAAAGCGATTGTTACAGTACACACGACACAATTTAATGCGACATGTATTTCTAATGTTGTGTGTTCCATGAGTAATAGAAGTGAGCAAATTGCAGATAAAATGAGTGATGAATGTAAAATTGTGTTTGAAAATTATAAATAAAATTTAAAAATTATAATTTATTTTCCTAACTACCACACTCCTAATTTACAAGGAAATTACCTGCTGCATAAACATTATTTAGTTTCGTCACAAAAAGAAATATTGACGTCCAATACTGTTTGGAAAAGAAACAGTTAAAATTTAAAACTGGCGCCACTCTTCATCATACATTTTCATCTTATTTTTCTTTTCCATCGAAAATGGAAAAGAAAAATATGTCATATACATATATGATGAACTGTCCACACGATCATATAATATGACATATTTCTATGTCATATACATATATGATGAAACATCATAGAAATATGTAATATTCCGTGTGTACACCTTCATCATATTTTTTGTCATATATATGATGAAACATCATAGAAATATGGTCGTCTGTAGGCATCTTTATCAGAAACAGCACAGAGTAAAATTTCCATCGATAAATAACCTTTATATAATGAACTCCAAAGACCACCAAAGAAAGAAGGTTTCGAGAAAGGTAGTATATTCTTTCTTATTGACTTGCACGGTGCCTCGATTTTCATAGACGTGCAAGGAGAGAAACATTCTATTCTTGACTTGCACGGTTCTTTTACCGACGAGCAAGGGTAGATTTTTATTGACTTTCACGGTTCTCGTCATTTATCGACGTGCAAGGATACTTTATACTTGGGTTGCACGGCTCTTTCCTCTTACCGACGTGCAAGGGTTCGTCTTTCATTGGATTGTTATTATATTTTATCGACGTGCAATTAATGTGATTTGAAACCCGTAGACGTCCTGACTCAATCAAGACCCGACATTGAGGCTGCTTTTTCGGAGATCATTTCTAGTGGATCTCCCCATTTCTAACAAATACAGTCTTCATGAAAACATTACCCTCCCTTCGGGTAAAAGCATATCCGAGCTTATCTATACAACAAAATGAAATGTAATCATAGTGAATGGCTGAGAATTTAACAATATTAAATTCACGTACATAAACGAGAGTATTTTTGGTTGTTCGGCGTTGTATAAGAACTCAACAAATAGCAATAGGAAATGCTACAAATAAGCAATTTTTAAATATTAGTCTATATAATTTTTATAACTTGAAAAGTTTGAAAAAACTTAGAATGATAAAATAGATAATAATTTAATGGCGCAGATTTCTACTCTGTTATACTGCCATAAGAAAGTGATCGAAATTATTCTGTCTAAAAACATTTAATTATTTTAACAGAAGAAAAATATTGAAAATTAGAGTGCATTTTTATAAAAATGCAATACAGTACAGTCCAAAATTTTAGAACCACAATAGTCAGTAGAACTCACACTGAACTTAGACGTTCTGTTTAATAATGAAATGAAATAGAATTCTTAGTAATCATCTCCTTTGCTCTCACTAATTAGCAAATCGAGTTTATAAATTAGCTCACTTTCAACTAATCTGGAAAAAACCTCACGCTGTCTGAAAAACTCAACTTGAAATATTTTATAGTTTTTTTCGTGAGCCATGTCAACCTGTTCACAGTGCATCGTATCATAGAAATCGGTTAATGTAGCTTTTCTTAGAGCTGGCTCCGGTACCAACGTAGCCGTCAAAATTGGTCTCACCGTCGATGGTATGAAGTGCTACATATTATCACCTAGTTGAGACGGTGAGATTTTCCTTCGCTGCAATTTGTGGGCCAAGGAAACGATATACAAGTGGTTTTGTGCGAATGGGATTTTTCTTTTTGCTCTATCTAAATCTTGCTTAAATCCACAAAATTTACCATACTGTTGCTAAATCTTCTCGCGAGTAGAATTATTCTAAATCCACTCTGTATGCCTCAGTGACACCATCTAGTGGTGATCATTTGTGTAATTTTTCGTCTGTTATCACAATCTAGTACACTTTCGACATTTCCGAGATGAGTTCATGTCTTTGTTGTGCGCGTTGTTTAATTATATTTGGCGCGATTTCTGATTTTGAGAATTTATTTTAATTTCAATAACAAAAAAATCAAAACAGGGCAAGAGTACAGTTAGTTAGGTCTCGGAAGGCGCGCACTTAACCGACATGAAGCCTGTACAAATATAATCTATATTTAAAAATAAAAATTAAATACTTAAAGGAAAAATCCTCGATTTTCCCTCGTTTTTGATATATTTATGATTTTATGTGAACGTGTTTTTTCGGGTTTTCAGAAAATTCACGCATCCAAACGCAACAAAGTATTGAAATAACAAATCAACACTCAAGAATAAACAATTAATATTATATGCAAAAACTCACAATTCTATCTAATTTTCGATATATTCGTATTTTAAATATAATTCGAAATAACCTCAAAATTGACATAAATGGGGTGGTTGCGTCATGTTGGTGTCACGAACGATGTTGGCCACCTATGTGTGAAAATCTAACCTTGTGTGTTCGAGACGTCATTCACATATGTTCGGCTACGTTCGTTTTTATTATGTTTTGTTTTAATGTTTATAATAAAATAAATGTATATTATCAATTTGAAATGTTTTTGAATTTATTATTTTTAATGTAAGAAAATAAATAAATATATATTGCGCAAACATTATTCAATTTTTGGAAATATTTATATGAAGAAAACCCTTCAATTGTTTCTGTTTTATGATATTTGTTTCGCGATAATTTTCCTGTTAATATATATTATTAGAAATTTTTGCAATCATTATTATTATTTTTCAAATTATAAGAGAGGCTAGATACCATAAAAAGCATAAAAAAACAAAATATAATCACTTTGATGGAATGAACTGAAATCAAAGGATATTTTTGCGGTTTGTAGGAAAGTTTTCAAAAAACTTATTTATGACGTTAAAAACATTAAAAGTTTGTATGGTAAGATGAAGTTCAATCTTGTTAGAAACTTATTTCAACTGTCCATTTTAGATTGGCAAATTTAAATTGTTCATTTTAGATTGACAAAAAGAGTGTTTGCAGATACCAGCTATTGAAAATATAGAAAACTTAGTTTGGTGGTAACAAGTGGTGGTAAAACGCTAGTGGCGGAAATACTGTTACATGAACTTATATACCACGAGAAGAGTGCGATATTTATTAGAGATGGGACGAAGAGTGATTTTCAAATCACCGTCGGAGTTGTCACAGTGATAAAAAAATCGCAGTGATAAATCACTGCGATTTTGGAACACTGTTCTTTTTGGAACTCTGTTCGTTTTGGAACTCTGTTCGTTTTGGAACGTCCTTACATATTGGGTGTTCGTCAATCATATATTAAATGATTTTGTGGTTTTCTGGAAAATTTTATGTATGGAATATGTTTTAATAAATTAATGAAAACAAATTGATTTATACAAATTAATACATTTATTTAAAATTTGTGTTTAAGAACAAAATTTGCTGAACTTTTCTTATTCCTAACCTCGTTCTCCTTTCATTTATGAGATACCCTCCTTTCGAAAAAAGCCTTTCGCAAGGCACAGAAGTTGCGATAAACCCGAACTGCTCTTTAACAATATCACTCAAATTAGGGAAGCTGTGCTCGAAGGTCCTCCACCAGTCCAATGGATTCTCTTCGTAGCGAATACAGGGCACATCCAAATACCGTTGTACTTCCAAAATTGCGTTGGACATTGGTGTTCTTTCTGGTAGTTCTTCGCTGGAAATACTTCTAAAGTCATCTAAAATATGCAGCTTCGTTTTTTCTGGTGGCTCTGATGAATTACTCACTATTTGGGGTACTGGTGAGCTGGATGGCTTCTTGTTTATGTTGGCCACAACCATTTCGGTTAATTTTCTCCTTATTATAGCTGCGGAGGCTGGACTCTTAAAAAACCGCAGCTTGAATCGAGGATCCAGTAGCGTTGATACTGCAATTGTAGTACTTTCCTCCAAATTTTTAAATCTGGTCTGGGTATCAGCAAGAAGTTTTCTAATTAAATCTTCAATTAGGTCATGGCGGTTGTCCCCAAATAAGTCTTGCTCGACGACCGGATCTTCCAGCATCCTCTTCAGAACTTTTACTAGCCCTCTGGTCAAGACTATTATTTTACTCCCAGATACATATGTTTCCCCGCTCATTTCCGAGGTTATTTGTTCGAATGGTTGCAATACTATGCATAATTGTTTGCATATACTCCATTCCTCCAAGGATAAAGTTTCCCATTCCTCGTCCAGCAATGCCATCGTAGTTTTGATGGCTTCCTCCAGTTCGATGAATCTTTCTAGCATCTTAAATGTGGAATTCCATCTCGTCGGAACGTCTTGGAGCAGCTTCTTCGGGATCTTGCTCGGAAAGTTGTGCTGTTGGTAAAGTACCAACTTTTCTGTGGCCTTCACACTTCTCTTATAGTGTGACACTATAACCTTAACTTTTTCAATAATTGCTCTCAGCGTAGGATGGGCTGTATTTCCCAAAGTGGGCCCTCTTACAATCAAATTGATTGTGTGAGCGTAACAGCCAAAGTGTCTGCACTGCAACTTTCCAACAGCAGTTGTCATGTTGGTGGCGTTGTCCGTAACTATTATTAGGACCTTATTACGCAATCTCCATTCACTTAATATCCTATGAATGTTTTGCGAAATATTGTCACTGGTGTGACTTCCAGATAAGTAAGCACACTCAAGCAGCACTGTCTGGAAGTTGAATTGGTCATCCACATAGTGGGCTGTAACAGCCATATATGCGTCGTTTACGCTAGATGTCCAAATATCGGTGGTAACACAGACTCTCTTCGCCTTTGAGACGCATTCTTTTTTATTCGCGAGGCATGTCTCATAAAGTGCTGGTAAGTAGTTGTTTGCCAGAAGCTTCCGATTGGGCAAAGTATAAGATGAGTTGAGAAGGTTGACGAATGTACGGAAGCCCTTGTCTTCCACTATGGAGAATGGCTGCAAGTCGTGGATAAAAAGGCCCATCAACGCATTGTCAATATTTTTCTTCTCATTTGGCGGAATTTTCTTTCTCGAATAGTATGTGGAAATAATTTGCTGCGTTTGCCGAGTATATCTCCGAAGCGGTTCGTTTGGTTCATCCTGAGAACTTCCGCTTGGTCCAGGGACAGGTTCGTTTCCTTGGCGTTGTTCGATGCTACTGGTTCCAGAGATCGGCTCTATATGTTGCTCGATCTGTTGATGATCCGTTGATGATCGCGAAGTACTGGGTTCAGCATCAGCAGCCTTCGACGAGCGAAACTGCACTGCTGGCTGCTTCCTATCCAAATGCCTCTTCAAATTAGTTATTGAAGACTTGTAGCTTAGTCTAGCTTTACATATGTTGCAAACTGCTACCTTATTTTTGCCGTCCGCTAAATCTTGAAAACAGTTCCAGAGGCAACTAATCTTTACTCTTCGCTGATCTGCCATATTTAATCAAATTTATAAGTAACTTATTCCTTTGCTGTTTTTGAAGTAATGAATTATTTGGTAGTTCACCCGCTCATTTATATCCGGGTTCCTGCCAGATTTCCGTTGGTAATTAGTGACAATTCTTGGGATGACGAACGTACCATCAAAATTCATTATGATTTCTTCATTCAAGAAATTCGTTAACGCCCCGGTTCAAAAATAATATTCAATCACATCTACGTACCAAAACTGTTTGTCCCATACTCATTAAGCGCACTAATTAAACAGTAATAAAATAACTATCGAATTCTTCGGACAATTTATCATTCATTCAAAAATTGGTATAATAAAAATCTTCTTAAAGGCGTACCGAAGGAAGAAAAATTTATTTATACCGAAAAAATAAGGAAGAGGTCATATTCTGTCTGGGTTTTCAGATATTGTTTTGAAAACTGCGGTTTTGCCAAGTGAGTGTCCATCAGGTAAAACCATCATTGTTAAGTCGTAACCGGTCGCTGCGATTTTATTGCTAGTGATTTTTGGAACAGAGTTATTTTTTGGAACAGAGTTATTTTTTGGAACAGAGATATTTTTAGGAACGGAGTTATTTTTAGGAACAGAGTTATCTTTAGGAGCAACGTTGTTCCTAAGAGCAACGACGGAAGAAATATATCCGAGAGAACTTCACGAATTAATACGTGCAGAGAGGAAAAAGAGATGCGAAAGCGAAGGTAACAATAAATAACCAAATTTTTCAGTACAGACTACAGTCGTGAGGGTGAGCGTAATCAGCTCAGTAGCCGAACATACATACAAAAAGAAATATTCAACTCAGGGTGATTTTATAACGTAGGTTCCAGTTCACAGTGATTTTATCACCTATGTTCCGATTTAAAAATAACAGCGACGTTCCGGAAGCTGAAATCACTGTGATTTAATCACTGCGATATGAAATCACTCCCATCTCTAATATTTATGCTGTCGTATGTTTTATTTGTCCAAGAAAAGGTAACAAGAGAATCAGTCAGTGTTGTAATTTACAAGTTTGAGTATATCTTTGTTTCAGGTCACTGCAATATGGCCTTTTGCTTTGAATTGTAATTTCCTTGTTGGAGTACACAGCAAAAGAACAACACAGGAAAGGACGTTGTCTATCACCAAGTAGAAGAATGAATCTTTATTTATAGTATCTATTGAAAAAGCTTCAATATTATTTGACAGCTCATGTTATCAAGAAGCCGTATTGAAAAATAAAAGTAGTCTTACACAAACCTTGACTCTATTCGTTTCAAATAATTTGAAATATTCAATTCAAAGGAAGTCTTTATTTGCTCTCTTTTTTCATGTGCTTTATACAAAAAAGCGTTTCAACTTATAACTAAAGTCTACTGAGATTTCTTCTCATCTCCTTTAGCCTTGGTCTGATCGCCTTTAAAATGCAGGAAGACGAAAGGAAACAGGAATACTCTGATCATCATAGAAAATGCGCTAGCATATTATGGGAATGCACTTGGTATGAAACGTTCGTACTGTGTATGCTCCAATAGTCTTACTAAAACCTGCAAATAATGATAAATCATGTGAAAATTCTCAAGATAATTTAATCGATAAATTTTACGTGTATGGTGCTAGACAGATGAGTAAAGCCTACATGGTCGTAGTCCACTTTGAATTGATACACCCCACACACATTGGGAATTTTGAATTTAGCCTGATATTGGCCACCCTTCACATTTTTCAGGGTAGTGCGGACGAATTTGAGTTGAACTTCCACTTTCCATCAATAAGTTGCTCGATAGCAATTGTATAAACTACAGGATCCGTGATAGTGTAAGCCTCTGGTGGTTGTTTCTCTCCTTCCTTTTGGTAATCAACTAATGCTACACGCAAACGACCAGTTTCACCGAATACCCACTTACTAATGGATGTTGCTACTTTTTGGTTTCCTGACACTGGATAAACTTTTGTCGATTTTGTGTTTTGAACACTTGATGTGAATTCTTCATCTGAGAAAAAGTGAAGGGACCCAGAGAAAACTACACGAGCATTATTTCTTGCTTGCAATCCAGCAATGAGCAAAGTACCCCGACCAACTGCATATGGAAATTCTTTGATTGTATTCTCTGGGTCGTAACTGTATGCTACAGGATTTTCTTTGTCGGCGAGTAGAGCTGGTCCAGGGTAAAGGAGAGGATTTACGTCTTTCTGCCCTACAATTATTGGAGCATCAATAAGATTCTTTCCTGCAGTCAAGATTGTTGAATGATCTCCAGCATCGGAAACGTTTAAGTTTATGTGACCAATGACAAAAGCATCTGCGTTATCTGCTTCGAAACCACATTGAGAAGTTAGTTCCCTCAGAACATCACCGGTCTGTGGGTTTCCAGCTACCAACACGGTACCTGCGTCATCAATAAATCGTGTTATTCTTTCCGCATTCAAATCGCCTCCGAATTCCCCAACAGTCGGTGCAAATATAATTAAATTTTTATACAAATACTCTCCATATTTCGACAACAAAAGACTTGAATCATCAGCCAATTTGTATATAACCGCGTTTTGGAAGAAAATATAATTTTAATTTCCCATTTAACTTCTCAGTAGGGAGACGTCACTATCCAAGCCGGCATTTTGACACTTAACTTGCGGTGGAATCAATTCCACTACAGCCAACATTTAAAATTTCGTTCATTTCCAGGCTGGTTGGCTGAGTGGAAGTACCATCACTTGTTGGTAATGCATAAACTAGGTTTTCTATATTTTCAATAGCTGGTATCTGCAAACACTCTTTTTGTCAATCTAAAATGAACAATTTAAATTTGCCAATCTAAAATGGACAGTTGAAACAAGTTTCTAACAAGATTGAACTTCATCTTACCATACAAACTTTTAATGTTTTTAACGTCATAAATAAGTTTTTTGAAAACTTTCCTACAAACCGCAAAAATATCCTTTGATTTCAGTTCATTCCATCAAAGTGATTATATTTTGTTTTTTTATGCTTTTTATGGTATATAGCCTCTCTTATAATTTGAAAAATCATAATAATGATTGCAAAAATTTCTAATAATATATATTAACAGGAAAATTATCGTGAAACAAATATCATAAAACAGAAACAATTGAAGGGTTTTCTTCATATAAATATTTCCAAAAATTGAATAATGTTTGCGCAATATATATTTATTTATTTTCTTACATTAAAAATAATAAACTTAAAAACATTTCAAATTAATAATATACATTTATTTTATTATAAACATTAAAACATAACATAATAAAAACGAACGTAGCCGAACATATGTGAATGACGTCTCGAACACACAAGGTTAGATTTTCACACATAGGTGGCCAACATCATTCGTGACACCAACATGACGCGACCACCCCATTTATGTCAATTTTGAGGTTATTTCGAATTATATTTAATATACGAATATATCGAAAATACGATAGAATTGTGAGTTTTTGCATATAATATTAATTGTTTATTCTTGAGTATTGATTTGTTATTTAAATACTTTGTTGCGGTAGAATGCGTGAATTTTCTGAAAACCCGAAAAAACACGTTCACATAAAGTCATAAATATATCGAAAACGAGGGAAAATCGAGGATTTTTCCTTTAAGTATTTAAATTTTATTTTTAAATATAGATTATATTTGTACAGGTTTCATGTCGATTAAGTGCGCGCCTTCCGAGACCTACATAACTGTACTCTTGCCCAAAACAGGCAAGGAAAAGCGTGGACTGTTGTCCAAAAAAGTTTTGTAATTGCTTTGAAAAAAAAAAAAAAAAAATACAATTTCACAAAAAATATGTCGAACTGGCGGTGTAAACGGGCGAGCCGATTTATTAAATCATCTAACTCTATCTATCTATCTATCATCTAAATCTATTATTATTTAAGTTTGCACAGTCTTTTAGGCAAGGAAATTGTCACGTTGACATTCCTGGAAACTTAATATCGGGTCATCCAAACACAAAAAAATAATAATTGTAATAATTAATGTCTCATACTAAATATCATACATATTATTAATTACCTTTACATCTTCCTTCATCGACATGTTTCTTATTATATGAATTCGAATTTGACCTAGAATTTTTTCTATTTTGTTATTTCCTAACAATCTTGGTTAGAGTCACTTTTAGCGGACGACCTTATATCTTTTCTTCAGGTCGTATCCTAATTTCCGGTTGGTGGTTCTTGTTGAATAAAACATATTTTTCTTACACCCCGATCGAAAACTTCGCTCCGAAATATAAGCAAAAATCGGTATGAATTTGAAAATTGAAAAAAAAAATGGAAGATATCGTCTCATATGAGCCGTAAATATGCACCGAATTGTAAAAAACTCAAATCGGAGAAAACCCGCATTAAAACGATTATTAAAAACCAAAAATGTTTAGTTCCAAGCAAGTGTGATAGCTACGGCGGCATCGAAGAAGAAAAAAAAACAGCACAACAAAAATAAACTTGTGATTTACCTATTCTGTTACCGAACTACTTTCCATAATCCTTGTAATTAATAGTTTGATAATGAAAGTGCAAATTAGTACGAAAATCGTTTTGTGATTTTTTTGACGTTAAAACGTCTTTTCGCTCGTTAAGTACATTTACAGCCAGTCGAACATTCCTGGGGTACAATATACCGTCAGATTTCAATCGCTGATAGTTACGGGGCCAATAATGCTATAACAACGGTTGAGGCCACAATGGATAGAGCATGCATGTACGTGTTAATCGTGCAGCATTTGTTTTGCGCGTGACGTCATTGGGCTAGTGCATCGGAGGTACTCATGATTGTTGTTAATAAGCGGTGCGTAAAATTATGAATTAGTGTAGCTTGGGAACACGATCAAGTAGTACATTCGTCTGGGTGTCATTGTTGTGATGCGTCGCGTCACCTAAAATGAAAGGGAGATTAGAACATAATAAATATACTATACGAGTCACTAACAGTACCCATAACACATATGAACGTAAAAAGCATAATGCACCAGAAATTTAACATGATACTATACTCACTACCAAGAATAACCACAACACGAGAAGTTGATTGCGATGTTGATGTCCACATAACCACGGAGCATTTCAATATGAATAAAACATAAGACTGCCTAAAAAACATAACACACCAGAAGTTAAACACGCACTATACTGACCATCAAGCATAAACAAAACACGTTTATGATCACGATAGCCACGAAGTACTTCAATGTAAATAAACCTGCACATATGTATAATATAAACAAACGTATCATTTCATAATACTTACGTGAGCATTGGATCACGGAAACCCATGTTAACAACATGAAACTCACGCACAAACATAAAACACGCGACATCACAACACGGTCTTAACCTAGACTGAAACGTCAAAACGAAACATGTGGAAACGTAAACAACTTAAACAACGTACGCAGTTCTAAAAACCTCCGTCCGTCACCGGTAGATGGCGCCACCCAGAAGTTAAGTGCGTTTCGTAATTGATGGCAACCTCGAACCAACGGTCAGAAATCCCGGTGTCCTGGGATAAAAAGCGGTGAAAAATTGGGGATATCACCAGTAGTTGGGATCAACTTACACAACCTCAAAAGTCAGGCAGACCTAATTAAAGGGAGGAGACGAGCAGGGAAAAGTAAGTGATCAAAACCGATGAAGGTTCTAGAAACCTATCGGTTTTTTGGGAGCTTGAGTTTGAAAGTGGTCATAGTAACACATCAAACTCAAGTTCGAATTTGCCAACCCGAACAAGGTTCTAGAAACCTATCGGTTCTCTGCGTTTGGGAGCTCGAGCTTGGAAGTGGTCATAGTAACCCATCACACTCGAGCTCGAAGCTGCAAAACAGAACAAGGTTTTCGAAACCTATCGGTGCAGTGAGGAACTTCGCGTTGAAAGAGGTTTGATAACCCATCAACTAGAGTTCGAACTATCCCATCGAACAAGGTTTTAGAAACCTATCGATTTTGGGGGGGAGCCTCTAGTTGAAATTGGTCGCCAGAACCCATCAACCTTGTTCCAAGTACGGCGTCGTCATTAAAGTGGCTATTTCGCAGTGTCGAGGACGTCGAAAGTAACACTAGAGGAGGCGTTGCGCGATTCTAGGGCCGGACCGAAGCCGATTACCTTGGAAGAATACCGGTCCAGGAATCGGGGCAAGAAGGAGGTCGTCGTGCCACCAGCCGTGGTACAGGAGCGTCCCGTAAAATACCGCGAGCCATAGAAGAGGTTCGACGTCACCTGCTGCTGGCTGTTGGTAAGGAGGAGCGACTACGAATCAGCAGGGAGACCCAGCGGCTCCATAATGACCGCTTGAAGTACCGCCGTACAAAGAAAAGTAAAAAGAAAAATAGAAAAACAGATTGTAAATTAGATAAGGGTGAAAGAATGAAATAAGTAAAATAATGAATAAATTAGGACTAAAAAAAATAAACTGGGAATTTGGAAATAAAAGAAAAATGAATTAGGTCAAGAAGTATAGTAAATTTGAATCGGTCTGAGAAGTGGAATAATAAAATAATTAGTAATTTGGTTTATATAAAGGATGAAGCGATTGGTCACAGTGACATTTGGTTTGTATAAAGTATTAGGAGAATATTTAGTAATTTGGTTTATATAAAGGATGACACGATTGGTCACAGTGACATTTGGTTTGTATAAAGTATTAGGAAAATATTTAGTAATTTGGTTTACATAAAGGATGTAACGATTGGTCACATGGACATTTGGATTGTATAGAGCTTCAAGATGAATGAAAATGAAAATGAGAATTGTAATAAGTATATCCACACTAATAAATATTAAGCCAACCCAAAATTTGTGTAAAGCCTACTCTCAACATTAAATTAACAACTGGTCACTAACAAAAATAAAAATATAGCAAAACAACAAAAAAAAAACTATAACAAAACTGGCGCAGCCGCAATAAAGGACCTAAACGCACAGAAAATAATATTGAGGAAGATTAATCAAATTAAATGTAAATAAGGCAAATTTTGAAGGTATGCTGTAAAATAAAAGACAAAAAAGGATTGTTTGTATAAGTTATTTATTAAGGAATATTTGTATTAAAATTGTTACAAGCTGAAAAAACAAAAAACAAAGATACACGAACTTAAAAAAGGATACAATAAAAGAATAATACTAAACCCAAAAATACATAAAAACATAAAACAAAAAAAAAGCCAAAAAAATACATAAGAACAAAAAAAAATATATAATTATATATAGTTACATATACGCAAAATGAAGATTTCCCACAATAAAGCTCCACATCTGAATTCCCAGAAAACTATGTTCCAAGGTGAACATCTTCCCATACCAAATTTCCTGGAATCCTCAATGGTCTCTATACCAAACAAATGCAAGTGACTGCACTTCCTAAGAAATGCAAATTTCCTTGGAAGAAGCCATTTCAAGGCCAATCCCAATATTTCAAGAGCGAAGTTTACCTTCGCCAAATTTCCACAGAAAAACCACCTCCCCAGATTCCCACATCCATTGATCACCTGAACTCACCTGACCCAATTGATCTCTCAAATCTCAATTATTCCCCATCCATCAATCGCCTTCCTCTTCCGAGACAAAACCTTTTATAAATGAATATCGAAATCAGAGCAGTCAGTCTTTTTTAATCAGTTTAATCAGCCATTTTGGTTATTACTGCAAGTGCGGTCCAAGTCCAGTCGAGTTTGTTCGAAGTAAAATTCCGTTTTTATCTAAGTTCAGTTCAAGATTTGAGTTCAGTTGTTGAGTCAAAAAAAAAGGAAAAGGATTATTTTTCATTTAAATGACTAAGGCTCTTATTTGAAAGAAAATTGTTAAATAAAATAAAAAAAACTGTTTTATGTGAATAAAGGATTAATTTAACTAAGTTGAACCTCTGTGTTTAATTGAAACATCATAAACGACGTTGGGACGAATTTAATTTGGATTTCTAGATGATTGTTGTTGTTGTATGATTATTGGCATCGATTTTTATTCAAAGTGATTTTTCTTCAACTTTCCAAGCTCAGTGAATATTTAACAATAAACAATCAACTTGAGTTGATTGTGAGTTAATGTGGAAAGGACTAAGACGTCTTTAAGATTTACTCGTTGTCCGAATACATAAATATATATATCAGAAAAAAGAAATATAAATAGGAAAAGAAATTAAAACAAGTATATTCAAGGAAAAAATATTTAACTAGTAAAAATTAGTCATAACAAAATGATAAAACAACTGAAAAACACAGTATATGGCCCAGTCAACCCCGAAATCGTCTCTGAAATCGTCTATAACTAGATTTTCGAGGTTTCTAGACTACTTCTCAATTGATAATCCGGAACCGGAATTCTCTACAAGCACTGAGGAAACCCACACAGGTGAAGAATCTAATCGAAAGAATGACAACAGGGAAGGAACAAATGACAAAACTAACGTATTGATGTCAAGCAACCAGGAAACTCATCAAATAACGGAACCGGGAACAGAAAATCAGATAGAAGGAAATATAGAAATAGGGGATATACAACAAACACCAGAAAATCCAGAAACAGAAGTAGTGCAGCTGAGACACGGGAGAAGATATTGTAAGACGAACTCGGACCAAGGAAATGACGACCACGCCAACAACAAACCACAGCCACAAAAATTCAGGAAACGAAAGGAATAGAAAACAGGAAAATGGCCAACATAACTTTAGTAAACAATGTGTTACACAACAACGTACCGATACTAATGGGAGAAGACAGCCCCCGAAACAAAATGAAATAAATGAATTCATTAGCTGCGCACGCCTGGGATACGAGACGCTCACTGAAGCATAGGATAAGGCGCCCTTTATAAGACTATTACCAACACGATTAAGAGGAAGAGCCCTAGAAATTGCACAAGCTGGAGTAAATAACACTCTCGAGGATATATTCAACACTCTTAGGTCGAACTTAATCCAGAGTACCTCCTACATAACCTTAAATACTCAATTAAGAAACGTACAACAACTACCCATGGAAACACTAATGGGCTACTTCAACAGGGTAAAAACACTCATAAATGCTTGCAAGAACAAACCAATTTTCGATGAAAGTTTGCATGGTAGTGTACATCATATATTTTTTTTAGTTTTATCATTATCTTATTTTAGAAGTTACAGCGGAGGGGACACACATTTTACCAATTTGGAAGTGTCTCTCGCGCAAACTTTTCATTTTAAAAAAACATGATATTAGAAACCTCAATATCATTTTTGAAGACCTATCCATAGATACCCCACACGTATGTGTTTGATGAAAAAAATTTTTTGAGTTTCAGTTCTAAGTATGGAGAGCCCCCATAATTCATTATGTTTTTTTACATTTGTGTGAAAATCTTAATGCGGTTCACAAAATACATCCACTTACCAAGTTTCAACAGTATAGTTCTTATAGTTTCGGAAAAAAGTGGCTGTGACACGGACGGACAGACAGACAGACATGACGAATCCATAAGGGCTCCGTTTTTTGCCATTTGGCAACGGAACCCTAAAAAGGGATCAGTTAGTTTCACTTCACCAGTCAACAGAAGATCACGATCGACGTAAATCAAAACGTTTTTCTGTATTTATTGCATTTGAAATCAATCACTTGATATTCATTATTATGAATAAAGCATATGTTTATTAAAAATGTGAAGTTAGAGTTTTTCTTATATTGTTGAACAGCCAGCTATAATGAAAACTAGATGGCGTAATTTACAATATTACAACAGTTCTATTTATTTATTCTATTCTATTTTCTGCATAAATATCATCATATCCCTGTATAAAAGCCGGGTTGTTCTTCATTTCTACTTGATCTACATATACTTGAAATCTACTCGATCACACTACATTCTTGTCTAAATAGGTTCTACTGTTATACAAACTGTATGTATGTTATTCCATTTCCTTAACGCTTGAAGAATTATGTTTTAGTTGTTCCCTTTGCTTCTCCAGTTACTTTTACTTTCTTACGAACTGTCTTTACTTAATTAAATTTTTTTTCTTCTTAAGGGGGTATTATCGTCTAGCTCTAGAACATTTAAAAACTCGATATTTTCTTTTGTGCTTTCTGTACACCAAAGTACTTATACACGCGGCTTATGATATTTTTCCAAGTAATAGAATTTGATTGCATGCCAACAAATTGCCAAAATAACTGTTACAGTTTATAACGCCACTCCATGTTGTCGCCTTTCAGAAAAAACTTCTCGAGTCACAAACTCCAAGAATCGGCACCGACCGATTCAGTTCACACCATCGATACGGTATACAACTGATTGTGTGCCGTTAGCTCCAATGTAAACAACTGTAAGCAAAATGTGATTTGGATGCGTATTGTCGCCAATGTGAAAGCAAAAGTATTTTGTATGCAAATAAATGTGATCATCGTTTGAATGTTTCAACCAAATCTCAGACATTCTGCCCGGCTGGGGCGGAAGCTCCAGGATGTTCCAGTAGTTTGCAAACCTTCTGAATTGATCGAGTGCATTCGCCAGTTGCATGTTTGATAGTAACGACCCGGGTTAATCCATCTCTGCCCGGGTGAAGTTTGACTACCTTGCCAAGTCGCCAATGAGTAGCTGGTAGGTTTTCATTTCGAATAATAATGATATCGCCAAGGTTGATGGTCTCGTTGTTTTGATGCATTTGGGACGTGGTTGCAAAGTTGATAGGTACTCGTCGTGCCACCGTTGCCAGAAATGTTGTTGCATTTGTCGCAGTTGACGCCAATAAGATAGTCGGTTAGTTGGTACATCGCCGACCGACTTGTCGGGCAAGGCCACTATCGACCGGCCAACCAGAAAATCCGCCGGAGCCAATGCTAGTCGATCATCATATGAGTCGTGTAATGGGATCAAAGGACATGAATTTAAGCATGCCTCCACATGAACCAAAAGTGTATGTAATTGGTCGTAGTATATTGAATCAGTGCCAACTATGCGCAGTAGGTGTTTCTTAGCCGATTTAACCGCCGCCTCCCATAATCCGCCGTGATGTGGTAAGCCAGGCGGGATGAAGTGCCAGTTCGTGCATTTGTTTGCCAATTGTTGCTGTGTATACTCCGCATGCCAATCATGTAGATCCTCTTTCAGGAGACGATTTCCACCAACGAAGGCGGTGCCATTGTCACTGTAAAGTTCATTGCAAGGGCCACGTCGATTTATGAATCGGGAAAATAGATTGATGAACGCCTCGGCTGACAAATCCTCAGCCAGTTCAATATGTACTGCCTTAGTTGCCATGCACACGAAGATTGCTGCATATGTCTTCTTCACTGTGCGAACTAATTTTGCCCCAATGCGTATGTTGATGGGACCGCAATAATCAACACCGCTAGTTGCAAATGGTGGTGATGGTGTTACGCGGGCCGTAGGCAGCGATGCCATCCGTTGAGTTAACATAATGTGTTTATGACGCCTACAAACCGAATGTATGCATTGTTTGACGAGCGTACGTGCGTGTAAGATCCAGTATTTCAATCGGATGGTGTGGAGCATCAGTTGAATACCGCCATGCAATGTGTCTTGATGAATGTCCCACACGATGAGCCTTGCCAGTGTGCTTTCCTTTGGTATGATGATGGGGTGTCGTTGATCGTTGCTAATTGACGCGTTGTCTAGCCTACCAGATGCTCGTAGAATGTTATGAAGGTTCGGATCAATGAATGGATCCAATGTCAGCAGCTTGCTGGATGGTGCAATAGGTTGTGACTTGTGTAATTGTGCCAATTCGGGTGCAAAGTATTTTTGTTGCTCGGATTTGATATGCCGATTCAACGCAAGTTCCATTTCAATTGCTGAGATGTAGCCAAGCTTGCGGTATGTGCCATGATCCGGTTTGATTCGTAGTAAATACGCGGTGGTACGCAATAATTTTCCAAGAGTGCTGAAGCGATCCACCAAATCGATGCCAATCCTTTCGCCTGCGTTGAAATACATAATAGGTTTGCAATGTATTGTGAGGTCTCACTTGTGCCATGTGTGCCTTTACGGGTTTAAATTCCACTTCCATGATTGATATCTCTTCATTAGTCAACTCGTGCAACTCATTGATAGGGTATGCTGGGGTGGTTGGGCCATGCCACCATAAGGGATGATTGAGTAGTGTTGATGATAATATGCCACGACTCGCGCAATCTGCTGGGTTCAGTTTTGTTGTTATATGACGCCAATTTGCAATCCGTGAGTTTTGCTGTATGTATCCAACGCGATTCGCCACATATTGTTTGAACTGCGATGTATTCTTGTGTAGCCAGTGGAGGACGATGCTAGAATCAGACCACATTCGATATTCTATTTCCTTGAAATTTAATGTCTGCTTCAGTTCCGCCATAAGTTCGGTGAGCAGTCGCGCTGCACAAATTTCCAATCGGGGTATGGTAAGGGAGCTGAGTGGGGCCACCCGAGTTTTTGATGCTACTATGTGGCTAGTAGGCGTGCCATCTCGTTGCCGTGTGTAAAGGTAGATGACTGCGGCATATGCCTTGTTACTTGCATCGCAAAAGCCAATTAGCATGGACCCAAGTTCCATGTCTAAGCCGAGCCAACGTGGTATTCTAATGTTCTCCAATTCCTTGAGTTGGTTGCGATAGGTAAGCCATTCGCTCAGTAATTCAGTAGGGAGCGGTGTGTCCCATTCCAGCCTGTCTTGCCATAGTTTCTGTATGAAAAGCTTAGCCACAAGCAATACTGGCGCTAACATGCCAGTTGGGTCGTACAATTTCGAAGCCTCGCTGAGTGCTTGCCGCTTTGTAATCGATGTGGTGATATTCAGGCAAGCTTCATAGTATAATTCATCAGTAGCTGGATTCCAATGAAGGCCAAGTATTTTTGTTTCTTCAAACTGCAAGTCAAGTTGAGGGTTGTCGGCTGCTCCACCAACATTGGTCATTAACTGGGCGCTGTTCGATCGCCACTTACATAGATGAAAATGACCCTCAGCCAACACTGTCGCCACGTCTGTTGCCAATTGTAGTGCTTCTTCCACTGTCGGAACACTTCTCAAATAATCGTCGACATAGAAGTCGTGTAATATACTTCGACGTGCAGCTGTCACTCTCGGAAAATCCAAGAGCATATGACAATTATCCATTTCACATTGTTGCATCGCGCGAACTGCCAAGTATGGTCCACTTTGTGTGCCATATGTGACGGTAGCCAGTTGGTATATGCCAAGGGGTTGATCAGGTGATTCGCGCCATAGTATTTGTTGCCATTGACGGTGACGTTTGTCGATGAGTACTTGTCGAAAAATTTTTTCCACATCTGCTGTAATTGCAATTTGATATAAACGGAAACGGTGTATTAAATCTACCAATAATTCCTGTATGGGTGGGCCAGCCAACTGAGTGTCATTCAATGAAACGCCATTTGATCATTTCGCTGATGCGTTGAAAACTACCCGAAATTTCGTCGTTACCGCATGATGGGGAATGTAGTAGACCTGTGATGGATCGCCATGTTGATCGGGTATTTGATACATGTGGCCCAATTGAATATATTCTCGCATAAACGCCACATACTTCTGCCTGAGATCAGGGTTGCCTGCCAATTTGCGTTCGAGTTGGTAAAATTGCCTGAGTGCCAATTGATGTGAGTTGCCACGGGGTAGTGAGTCTTCGCTAAAAGGCATTTGTACGATATACAGACCATCGCGTCGCCGTCGAGATGTAGCAGTGAATATTTTCTCGCAGGGGTCGTTGTTATTTGAAGATGTGCCAGTGATGCTATCAGCCAGTTCTGTTTCGAATAGTGTTCGTAAAAGCTCGTCCAATTTTCCATCCTCGTAATGTACCTTGATAGACATTACGCGAGCCGATTGATTGCCAGGGGAAACCAACTCCGCTGGACCAAACACTACCCAGCCTAAGTGTGTGTTTTGGGCCACTGGGGAGGTAATTTGGTTACGAATTATGCCATCTGTTAATAATTGACCCCAAACGTCGCAGCCACGCAATGCGTCTATGCGACCAGTAGAGCCAAAATTTGGGTCAGCCAGGGGTAAATCACGCAAGTGTTGCCAACAATTGTCAGTCAGTGAAGCGACTGGGATCGGAGACGTGATTAAATCGTTGATATGAAATTCAGTGGTCAGTGTGAACGATGGGTTGACCCCTGATACAAATTGAATGTCTGAGCGGCCACGGGTGTATGAGTAAGAATTGCTGCCTATGCCTTCAACTAGTAATGTGCTCCTTAGCCTACGGAGAGCCAAAGCATTAAATAAGCGAGATGTAATTAGACTGACCTGTGATCCGGGATCACAGAGTACACGACAAATGTGTGTGTTGCCATTGCCATCGATGAGGTAGATTTGTGCTGTTGCCAGTAAGATTGTCCTATTACCAATAATTGTGAAGGTTTTTACAGTGGTGCCTAGTCGCTGATGAACGCGAGGGGTTTGATCGCTCCCAGTGTTGGTTGCCAATGCCTGGGTGGTGCCTGATGTTGATGGCCTGGTGCCAGTTGTGGGAGTTGTCGGAGGAACCAAGGGGTTGCGACACAACAATGTGTGGTGACGGCCATTGCAAGTGCGACAATTTGTGGATGAGCACCCCTTGGTCGCATGTCCAGGTTTCAAGCAGTTGAAGCAGAGGTTTGACCCCTTGAGCCTCTGGAATCGATCAGCTACTGGTAGTGCCAATAGGGTCGGACAGCGTCTGATTTGATGCGCCATATCATTGCAAAATGCACAATGTCCAGGAGTGGCGATGGCCAAATTTGTTCGGACCAGTTTTCGAACTGGGGTCGTGTTCGATGCCAATTTCTGATGATGGCCACGGTTGTCAACAGCCGGCTTTGGTGGACTTAAGTTGAGCACATCAGTGGTCAGACTATGCGCGCGGCGCTCCAAAAATGCCAACAAGATGTCCAATCGAGGGATATCTGGGGATGTAAGGGACATGCCCCATGCCTGCTGGGTAGTCCTCGGCAGTTTCCAGACGACAATGGGTACCGTTAAGGCGTCCCATTGGTCGACAGCCAATTCCATAACCGTTAAGGATCGAAGCGATTCACGAACCGTATCCACTACTTTAAGTAATGCCGAGGTGGTCTCAGTAGGGATAGATGCCAAGCTAATGAATCGTGCAACATGTCTCTCCGCCAATTGTCTACGATTGTCGTAGCGTGCCTCAAGGGCCTTCCAAACCTCTGCATACCCACCGGTATACATTCCACCGACCAATGCCACTGCGTCCCCCTGTACCGCTTCTCGAAGCTTTGCCAATTTGTACGCCTCGGTGTAGTCTTGCGAATGTACCAAGGTGACATACGCGTCCTTAATGGATAGCCAATTGTGAAGGGTGCCATCAAATTTTGGGACCATTAGTCGCTCGAGCTTGAGGTCCATGGTAGCCCCAGCTGATGAGCTGTGGACTGCCCTAGCGGAGTCGTCCGCAGTAGAGTGTCGTATGCCAGTGCTAACGGGGGGGGGGGAGATGAGCCAATAGTCGGTTCAGTTTTGCCATTACTTCACTATATTTCTCCTCAACTTGTTCGAAGAGCTCCATGTGAGAGTCAAGTTCGTCCGATTGTGACGGACTGACTAGCTCATCAGATGCGTTTGAGAATTTGTCGAAGTGATTCTGCAAACGGCTTTGCATTTGATTAAGCGCAAATTGGTCGCCAGTATAAATATCCGGGAGGATCTGAGCCGCGAGACGATCCAGAGTTGTCACCTCGGCAGTGCGTTTGTTTATAGCTCACATAATGCAAGAAATAAGTTAGTACTTACAGGAATGATTCACCAAGCAATAATGAGACCGGATAATATTCAGGAAATACCGATGATTATGTCGCAAGGGTTCTGCCAGATGTAGGTACAGAGTCAAAATTATGCTGCACAGTGTTAGCTCAAGATTCCAAATATTGTCTACGTTAATGCACTGATCTCCCTTTTTTTTCCCGCCAATAGTCCCGGGTTTCGGCACCAAAAATGTATAAGTTTAACACCAAAGTACTTATACACGCGGCTTATGATATTTTCCCAAGTAATAGAATTTGATTGAATGCCAACAAATTGCCAAAATAACTGTTACAGTTTATAACGCCACTCCATGTTGTCGCCTTTCAGAAAAAACTTCTCGAGTCACAAACTCCAAGAATCGGCACCGACCGATTCAGTTCACACCATCGATACGGTATACAACTGATTGTGTGCCGTTAGCTCCAATGTAAACAACTGTAAGCAAAATGTGATTTGGATGCGTATTGTCGCCAATGTGAAAGCAAAAGTATTTTGTATGCAAATAAATGTGATCATCGTTTGAATGTTTCAACCAAATCTCAGACACTTTCTTTCTAATTTGAGGTTTTGAGAAAATTTCTGTGAAATACGAATCTGATTAAGGGTCAACATATTTGCTAACAACCGTATATTCGGCCGTATAAGTGAAACTCTAAACGCGTTTTACACGGACTAACATTTTTCGAGCCAGGCGTACGGTTTTCTCAAAAGCAAACTCAGTGCTCCAACGTAAGACGTGTAAAAGTGTTAATGTGCCTACAAACAGTCATATTTCCATGATGTTTCATCACATATATGATGAAAAAATATGATGAAGCTGTACACACGGAATATGCCGAAAAGTTATGGCATATGATGAAAAGTGGGGCCAATTTAAAATTTTAACTGTTTGTTTTGGAATCTTTTTGTGACGAAACTATATTACATATATGCAGTGGGTAATTTTTTAGTGAATAAAATAAAGTGTGGTAATGTGGAAAGTAAATTATAATTATTAAATTTAATATATAGTTTTCAAACACAAATTGATATTCATCACTCATTTTATTTCCAAATATCTCACTTCTATTTTCATGAAATACAGTCTGTATGTGACAATTTCGAACAACACACAACATTAGAAATATATATCATATTAAATTGTGTCGTGTGAACAGTAAAAATCGCTTTGTCATATTTGCTGTGTTCCATTTAACCGAAAAATTCGTGGAACACACTTTTTGATACAAAGTAAGGTAAAATGGCAAAACCTAACCTAAATTTTCTCAGTGTAAAGATTTTTTCGATTTTATTTGCATTAGATTTTTTTTAAAGGATAAATTTTCGATTGAATTGGATTGAGTCGATTAAATTGACTTCAAACATTTCTATAAAAATTTTAATAAACCTAAAATATCAAAATAAACAAAATCCATCTAGCGGAAAAGTGATGCTTAACTACCACTGTCAATCTACTCGCGTACATGAGTAAGGGTAGATTGCCACCAGCCAAGTACGTTGCCAGTGTTAATGGAAACAGCAATTTTTACATCATATATTTCGTCATTTTTTCAAGAGCGTGTGTGGGCAGTTCATCATATAATATGTCATGTATATGATAGGATACAATTATGTCATATACAGTCAACTCTTGATATTACAAACCTTCGATAAATTGAACCTCCTGACAATTCGAAGTAAGGAGTTGTCCCCTTGATATACTCCTCATATTTCGAAGTTTTTCGTATGCGGGTAGGTACACTCAGTAATTCGAACTTAAATTTCAAGCAATCTCGGCAGAAACAATTGATAAATCGAAGCCTCTAATTTTGCTACTCGATAATTCGAATTAACCATATGTTAATATTGGTTACATGAACATTTTGTTATTGTTTTAATAATTACATTGTGAAGTATTTGCAAACATGTTCAGACATGCTGAATATGTTTTGTTTTTAGGGTGGGCTGTAGTTCTAAGAATGGCTTAGTATGCTCTCGAATTCGTTTAGACACAAGTTGTGTTTTAATTTAATAAGTGAATTGTTCAACATGAATCGTTTAAAATACAAGTCCTTGTCAGTTGCAGACAAGAAAAAAGTTATTGAAGCAGTAGAAAGTGGTGATAGGAAAATTAATGTGGCCAAAAAATTTGACATTCCACTTAGTTCACTATCCACAATTGTACAAAACAGGGAAAACATCGTTGGTACTTCATCAGCCGGGGGAAGAAAACGAATTACTAAAGGGGAATTCCTACATCTGGAAGAGTGCTTAGTAAAGTGGATTAGGCAATGTAGGGGACAAAACATCTCAGTAAGCGCTCTTGCATCAAAAGAAAAAGTTAAGGCATATGACAAGGAACTGAGTATCCAGAATTTCTCCGCAAGTGAAGGATGGTTGACAAATTTTAAGAAGAGGAATGACATTGTTTGAAGAAGATCTGTGGCGAAAGCGCGAGCGTCAATGTTAGTGTGTGTTCAGATTGGCATACGGAATTGGCAGGTAAAATAGACAAATTTGAATCGCGAAATATTTTCAATATTGATAAAACTGGACTGTTTTATATATGTTTACCTGAGAAAACCTTTACATTTAAGGGCGAAAAATGTCATGGTGGTAAACATAGCAAGGAACGGATGCGAAAACCACTGATCATAGGGAAAGCGGCCAAGCCTAGGTGTTTTAAAGGCATAAAATCGTTCGCTACGACCTATCGATCAAACAAAAATGCGCGGATGACCACCGAATAATTTAATGAATGGCTTGTTACTTTAGATGCGGAAATGAAAGAGCAGAAACGAAAAATCCTCTTTTTTTTAGACAATTGCACAGTTCATAATAATGCTCCACCATTGTTGAATGTTGAACTTAGACTGTGTGCTAATCGACGGCATAACCTTTCGAACGACATTTTTAATTGAAGTTCGAACTTTTTTGACATTTGATACCTTCGCTTGTTACTAAAACTGAAAAAAACTATTATATTATATTACTTCAAGAATATATTAAAATACTTACGTTTTTTTCTGCATTCATGTGACGTTTCCGTTTTGTTTTGAAACGATCCCTGAACGGAACAGTAAAGTGCCTTGTTGTATATTGAAAGTGTAGATGTCGCCACGGTGGGTTCCTCGAGTTCGACTGCGCTTCGCGTGTGAGGACCCAAGGAGTCTCTGCAGTTGTTTGAAGGGTCGTGTGGAAGTACGAGAATGGTTTTTGCGTAGTCGTTCAACGAGAACTCAACAGAGAACATTATTTAACACATACTATTAGATTAATGATGAATTGTACTTGTAAATACAGCCGTTGTAACATGTTGAATTATATACTGTAAACTAAACTTAACTATTATTTAACATGCCTATAGCCGTGTTCTTTTGGTCACTCTAACAGAACAGAACTGTCAAATCCCATACATTTAACAGAACAAGTTTAGTTCTCGATAATACCTGGAACTAATTTGCTGTTCTGAACAGAATAGTTGAGCTAGAAATATTCAGATGGCGACATGGATCATTTTCCTTGACGCGAACCTAAATTTTTCCTTCAATTCCACAAAATTACAATTTCTTCAAAACTTTCGTTTGATTTCATCTGAAAATTTAAATTCAAGTAATATGTGAGGAATTTATGCAATCAAGCGCTCACACAATGGAAAAAAATCTAAGTAAGTTCATATAAATGGTAAGTGAAGGTGATAAAAGTTTGTAATCTATCGAGAACAAGTCCGATGCGTTCTTTTGCTACTCTAGGTTTGTACTCGATAGCGATGACCAAAAGAACGCGGCTAATACAAAGTTGGCATTTTCGGAGACAAGAACCTTTCGAAAATGGGACTTTGATATAATGCCAATCAAAATGTCAGTTGTATGAAAGTGCCGTCGATTAGCACTTAATTATTTTCCACCAAACAAATGCGGCTTCACCATTTTTTTACAAGCACAAATAGAAGTTTCGAATGCTACAAGACCTTGGGAAGCTATCTCCTTAAAGAATGTTTCTTTTGATGACTTTGTTAAATTTGACGAAAATATAGTTGTATGGGGAGCTCCAACCGACAGCGAAATCCTAGCTTCAAGAAGAAGAAGATGCTGACGACGAGACTGAACCGTTATTACCAGTAACTTTAAAGGAAGCAACAACATCAATAATTCAATTACGTAAATTTTTCCTCCAATCTAATGTTGCTGATGAGGTCTTTAAGGCCCTGTTCGTACTTGACAAAACTCTTGATGAAGCTAAATTAACAGCATCCAAACAAACAAAAATAACTGATTTCTTTTAAATCAAAGCATTGTTAACTAAACACTCTGTATGCTTTTCTCAATTAATCATATTATAATAAAATCCACAGTATATGATATGTAAAAATTCATAATAAAACAAAATTTATATGCTTGGACATACATACTCATATTGCTCTGTGCTTTCTTATTGATTCCTTTTTTTTTTTGATATTGGTTCCCTATTTTGAACCTCTTAGTAGTTCGAAGCTCTCGTTAATTCGAAATTTTTTGTAAGTCCCTCCAACTTCGATTTATCAAGAGTGGGCTGTAATATGATGTATTATTTTTGGTCGTCTGTAAGCACTTTAACCTCACTGGACAGTTTTGCGATCCGCTTTAACCTCCAGGTTCGAAACACTTTTATATCGATTCACACTTCAGCCCCAATAGGGGTGTTGTATTTAGGAACTGAATTAATATATATTATTGCTTTTCCGTACACGTAGTGTTAAGGAGAAGTATAGGAATTGGTCCCGAAAGCTTTTTTTTCAGAATTCGCTTAGATCATCATAAAAACTCATAAAACGTAAAGAAAACGCATTTTTGACACAGTTTTCCGCTCCTGTGCCGTCGTTGTCGTCGTCGTCGTCGTAGCTGTGCGTCAACATGATAACTCGAAAAGTAGTGCAGATAACTGAAATCTGTAAATGTCAAAAGTTTTGTATCCCAAAAACCTAGTTTAAGTTCGAAGATGAGCTATTCTCGATTTGACCCAGGGGTAGCTGCCCTAAGAAAAACATTAAAAAAATTACACTTTTGTATGGTGATGTACCCTAATAATGCATTTGTTTTAATTTTCTTCAGAGAAAAGTGATATTAGTTTGCAAAAATAACGGGGGTCTGAGAATAACAGAAAACTCAATTCCCCATAATTTTGGTCAAAAATCTAAATTTTTCGAAATTTGTTAGAAAATATATTGTTCTATCGCTTTTTCTTTATGAAAAAACAAAAAATGCGGACAAATTATGGAAAAGTTAGGGATAACCAACGTAATTCTTTTTGATTTATATTAAGTACAGTATTAATTCAAACAGAGTCGCTTGACTTTACTATTACAAGTGAGGTTAGAACTGAATATGGTTTTTCTATTATTGGTCTATTATTTTCTATTATAAGCTTTTTTGTGAGAATATCAGCCTCCATTTTATCTGTCGGTATATGTCATACATTGATCTCTCCTTCCTGCACTTTTTCACGGATCAAGTCATTTTGAAACAACAGCCGGTGTATGAGCGGCGATCATCGAGACAAGATCCCCAGTCAGCATCTGTATCGTAATTTTTCGTATGTCAACGATAAGTCTCGTGTTCTTTTCCGGTAACGAAGCACCATCTTTGCAGCTTGCAAGTGACTTCCATCAAAACAAGAGTTATACTGGCGTAAATAACTTATTGCATGACATATATCAGGTCTGGTCACTATAGAGAGGTACATTAATGATCCGATTAAATTTTGATAGGGATAATTCGGTAGTTTAGAGCTGATAGTTTTCGTTAGTTTTAGGCGTGGCGCCATAGGTGTTTTAACTGGATGGCATGTGGCCATATTAAATCTTTCTAAAATTTCATCAACATACCTGGATTGTGATGCTTTTATCTGTCCTTATTCGCAAACAAATTCAATACCAAGGCAGTGTGCTAAGTCTCCTATGTCTCTCATTTCAAATGTTGACATTAAATCATTTTTTAGGTTTTTTATTTTCTGCTTGTTTTTACTGGGAATGATGATTTCATCGACATATATTGCCAAAACCATTTTTCCTCCCCCTTCAAAACAAGTATAGGTACAGGAGTTTGCAGAAGAGGCCTGAAAACCTAGGTCCTTCATTTTAGCATCTAATTTATCGTACCACTGTCTTTCAGCTTGTTTGAGTCCATATATGGTTCATATATTTAGGCGGCATACTTTTTCTTCCTTTCCTTCAGTCTTTTCGCATTTGTTGAGCTTTAAGCTGGATTCACTGGTCCGTCCGACGTGTGCGGAACTGTTTTTTGTATATTGAGTTTTGACAACTCTCATGCCGTACTCATTTTGCGGCGAATTCAGTTCTCTCTCCGCCAAAGTTGAACCAACTTCAACTTTCGTGCGGAAGATTTTCATTTTCACCGTGAATGTGTTCCGCGTCGCTTCGTTCAATTTGTGAATTGTTCTAAAAAGTGCGGCAGATTCATGACGAACCAATGAATCATAACCCAAGACACTCTCTTCGCGACGAATTAATTCGGCACACGCCGGACGGACCAGTGAATCCAGCTTTATTGAAGATAAGTTGATTTCTGCCGCATTCCTTTTGCATTATTTTATTTAAGAGTTCGTGTAGGTCTTTTAGTAATGACATGTAAAGTTCTTCTTTAATTTGGCCATTTAAAAATGCGGTAGATACATCAAGCTGGTTAATATGGAGCTCTTTTTCAACGGACAGTGCCAAAAGCAGTCTAAGTGAGCTCAATTTTGTGACTGGAGCATATGTCTCACTAAAATCTATGCCAGGGCGCTGAGCGAATTCCCGTGCCACTAGTCGGGCTTTTCGTCTTACAATTTCTCCCGTTGGTTTATATTTTATTTGAAACACAATTTTGGAGTCAATGACGTTTCTGTTATTAGTTTTGCATACGCCTCTCCATGTTTGGTTTTTAAGATGAGCTTTGATTTCTTCTATGAGTGTTTTTCGCCATGAAAGTGCATCAGGAACATTGAGAGCTTCTTCTTCAGAAAATGATGAACTTTCACATTCATAGTCAAACGTCCATTTTGTTTGGTCTATTTTGTTTCGATTTCTTAGCGCATAGTCTGTGATTGATCTGATTCATGCTCAAGTTCCAAATTGATGTCTGGGTCAGTTTCATTTTCAATTGCTTCATCAAATGAGTGTTCTTCTTCAGCTTCTGGTGTTTTGTGGTGAAAATCTAGCTGGAGATCAATTGGAGAATTTTCTGGCTGTATGTTGATTTTAATTTCTTTTTATAATTTTGGTTTAGTAATTTTTACATCTACAAATAGATCTTCAATGGAGTTTTCTTGTATAACTTGTACTTGTTGTATTCCTTGTATAACATTTTGATATGGTTTATTTATGATTTTTACATCTTTTGTTAATTCAACTTTTCTATTTTCAGGATCCCATATACGGTAGGCTTTTGATATTTCAGAATATCCAACGAAGATTCCCTCTTTTGCTCTTGAATCAAATTTTGATTTATTAATGTTTGTATTTAAGAAAAAAGATTTAGATCCAAAAATTTCAAAACATTTTACAGATGGTTTTCTTTTGAACCAAATCTGAAATGGAGTACAGTTGTTAATTGAAAGTGATGTTGATCGATTTATGGTATAATTGGAACAAAACACAGCTTCAGCCCAAATAGATTGAGATAGGTTTCCTCCCAATATAAGACAACTGGCTTTGTTCAAAAAGTTCGGTTTTTCCTTTCAGCCAATCCATTCTGTTGAGGAGGGTACGGAGCTGACACTCTCCTTTGGATTCAATTATCAAGTAAATATTTGCTAAATTCTTTACTTGTGTATTTTCCGATTCTATTATCGCTTTGTAGATATTTAATGCTTTTCCAGTTAGATTTTCTGATTCTTCTTTGAATTGTCTAAGAAGTTAAGGACTTCATTTTTCTTTTTAAGAAAATATATCTTAGTATAGCGGTTTTTTTCGTCAATAAAGAATATAAAATAGCAGCACCATGCATTTGATGAAGTTCGCATGGGTCCGACTACATCTGAAAGGACAATTTCCAGTAATTCCAGATTTTTAACTTCTAGACTGAGTTTAAATGTTGATTTTGATATTTTGCCTTTTATGCATATCTCACAATCTGAAAAGGATTCATTTGGATTAAAGTTTAGGCCTATCATTGATTGTGTTTGAAGCGGATATTTTATAGTTTGCATGTTGATGTGGCCTAATTTCATTTAACTTCATTTTGGATTGTTTTTCAAAATTTGACTAAAAATTTGTTAAGTTTGAAGTTTCAGTATTTTCAATAACATAATACAGCACATTAAATTTATTTGCCATGCGGTTAGTGTCACCTTCATAATTTTTAATGAATGCTTTGTTTTTAGTAAAAGTCACATCAAATCCCTTATCGGTAATTTTTCCAACTGAGAGTAAATTTGCTGTCAATTCTGGAACACAAAGAGTGTTTGTAAGATAAATTTCATAGTCTTTTGTTATACATATTTTGGCAAGTTCAAGCTGAGTGCTTTTATGATGCTAATTTCACAACATTGTTGTCAGTCTTTTTAATATCATGGAAATATATTTGTTTTGAACACATGTGAAAGGTGCTTCCAGAATCCAAGCAATAGTAAGTTGAGGGAAAGAATCCGGGATTAGGGCGTGTGATTACTCACTTAAGAATGTGTTTTCTCCTTTTCGATATTTACTTTTCTCTGGAATGCGACATTGATCCGTTCTGTGGTTCTCACGGCCGCAATTTTGGCATTTTATTTTTGAATCAGTCTTAAATGTTTTCTTATTGTTTTTGTACTTGTTTTTATTAAAGTAAGAGTTTTTATTAAATTTTGAACCTTTTCCATAAAATGCATCTTCTTGGCTTGGAAAATTTTCATCTTTTGTCCTTGCCATGTGCTCTTCTAAAATTTTAACTTTTAGGTCTGTTGGTTTGGGCAAATTGTCACGGCTGTCTATCGCTACTCGAAAGTTGGAAGACTATATAACATTATCCTTGTCAATAAATCTTAATTTATTTCCACTCCCAGGCCCTCTATTTTATCCACAGTATTCATCAAGCTATTTAAGTGATACTTTACATCCTCGTCTTTTGTGATTTTGTACAAAACAAGACGGTTGAGAAGTGTAGCCTTTCGAGCAGGTCCTTCACTTTGGTATATACCTTTGAAGGTATCCCAGACTTCTTTTAAAGTTAAAAAATTTTTCACTTGACGGATTTCACTGGGTGATATTACTAAAAATAGATCTGTCGGTTTACCATTTTTTTTATGTTGGATTGTTTATGAGGTTTCACTGTTTCTCCACTGACATATTCCCAGAGTCAATTCTTGATTAACAAGACCTGAGCGTGGGTACACCAAGTGTCGTAGTTTTCCTTGTTTAAAGATTCTATTCGGTAATTGTTCTGAGCCATTGTTTAGGATAATTTATAAGCTACACAGTATATTGGTTTAGTTCTGGGCCCATAGCCTGTTGTATTTAGGTGAATCAAAACTCTGAATTGAATTAATATAATATATTTATATTAAGTACAGTATTAATTCAAACAGAGTCGCGTGACTTTACTATGACAAGTGAGGTTACAACTGAGCGTGGTTTTTCTATTATGAGTGAAGTTAGATCTGTGTTGCCATAAAAAAATGTCGACTGTCAGTATAACAAAGGACAGTTAAAACTCACAAGTAGCGAAAGTGTTGAAAGCTGTGTTTTTTGGTCACTCTAACAGAATAGAACTGTCAAATCCCATACATTTACCAGAACAAGTTTAGTTCTGGGTAATAACTGGTACTAATTTGCTGTTCTGAACAGAATAGTTGAGCTAGAAATATCCAGATGGCGACATGGTTCATTTTCCTTCACGCGAATCTAAATTTTTCCTTAAATTCCTCAAACTTACAATTACTTAAAAACTTTCAGTTGATTTTATCTGAAAATTTAAATTCAAGTGAATTCAAAGTGGAAAAAATCGAAGACAGTTAATATATGTATATGCATGTGATGTGAAATTGGTATATGTAATTTTGTAATCTATCGAGAACAAGTCTGGCACGTTCTTGTTGTGACTGAGCCAAGGCCCAGTCACACATGTTCCATTTTTTCCCTTTTTCCCCTACCCTTTTTCTTGTAAAAATAAAAAAAAAAACAACAAAAACCTTTCATGAGAACTCGTCCGTTCCCAGCCTAAAATGCTGATGCAACATTTTGGGTCCAATGCGCGATAATTCTGTTGCGATCGAGCCTTATCACTAAGATGAAACTTTATCGTGACAGAATAAATAATCAACCGTGCGACAAATTCCTGTTGCGAAATTCTCGCAACCAAATCGTAGCATCGCGATGAAATCTGAGCGCATAAGTTGGGAAAACAAACTAAAAGCATTAATTGCGCACATTCCCGGTCGCCATGCCCGACCTAATGAAAATGCGCATCAGCATTTTTGTGTCCCTACTCTAGGGCCGCAAAATGACGCGCATTTCAGTCGTGATTTTGGACCGGTGACTGACAGGTCGCCACATTTATTTCTAAGACTTTCCGTCCTTTCTGTCTTATTGGCTGTTTCGTTCGTCTTCCCTATTTTTTTTCGCCGCCAGTCACCGGGCAGACCCGGGCTCGTATTAAGGAAAAGTGAATTTAAATTAAAAGAATTTGGAAAGACAGTAATCGAAGTGTAAGTTAAGAAATTGAGGAGAACATAATTGAAAATTATAAGATATTAAAATACTAAACAAAAATCACGAAATATTCTCAAAATTTAATTGAAGTGTAAGTTGAGTTAATTTTGGTTAAAAGAAATTGGAAATACATAAATCGAAGTGGTAGACAAGAAATTGAGGAGAACATAATTGAAAATTTTAAAAAATAAAAATATTAAACAAAAATCACGAAATGTTCTCAAAATTTAATTGAAGTGTAAGTTGAGTTAATTTGAATTAAAGGAAATTGGAAAGACATAAATTGAGGTTGTTAGTTGAGTTAATTTTGATTAAATGAAATTAGAAAACAGTAATCGAAGTGTAAGATAAGAAATTGAGGAGAACATAAGTGAAAATTTTAATATATCAAAATAATAAACAAAAATCACGAAATGTTCTCAAAATTTAATTGAGGTTGTAAGTTGAGTTAATTTTAATTAAAGGAAATTCGAAAGACATAAATTGAGGTTGTTAGTTGAGTTAATTGAAATTACATTGGAAGGACATTAATCAAAGTGTAAGACAAGAAATTGAGGAGAACATAATTAAAAATTTTAAGATATTAAAATATTAAACAAAAATCCCGAAATGTTCTCAAAAATTTAATTGAAGTTCTAGGTTATTAAAATATTACAAAAAAATTTAATCGGAATTAAAGCTACAATAAGTACTGAAATAATAATAATGTTGTGTAAAATTGTAAAAAAAAATATAAACAGCATAAATTGAAGAAAAATACAGGCAAAACAAATTTTTCTTAAAAAAGGAAAGGTCGGGGGCAGGAGACCTTCGCCCTCGGGAAAGCACTCCCTGTTCCTTTCCCTTTAACAGCCTGGGATAAAACATTTGGTGGCAGGGGTGGATTGCCGATTGGCTCCCAAAAAAAGAAATAATAACGCGTTTATTTAGGAGCCCAACCCTGCCCGCACCCTTAGGGGCCGGCGAGTCCCCAACGAGAAAAAAAATAAATGAGTTCGAATCCTTGGCGGCGTGTATGATATAATGATATTTTTTTCTATTTTGCTGGGAAATACGTAAGCTTGAAGCGTCATATTTAGGGGACGATCTCCTTCCTCCCTCCAAATCTTTTTTAAAAAAGAAAAAAAACAAAACCAACTTTGGGTCGTATCCTAGATTTCTGATTCTCCTGTGGCACCAATCGCCCTGAAATCGTTTTTGATACTCTCGTTGTTGACGCTCGTTCATCCGTATCTTGGCGTCGTCCCACCTCCTCGAATCGTTTCATGATCGTTTTAGCTCCGATTATCTACCCATATCCTAACGTCGTGCCCCTCGCTTTATTTAAAAAAAGGGGGTTATGATAAATATATATAACGATTTGCATACACGACGACCCGCGTGTAAAACTTATCCCTCGAGTAGTCCAAAATTTTAACCTATTTTTTATTTATTCACAAGCTTATGAGTACCGATATTAGAAATCGTTGAATAATTTTTGAAACAAAGAGATAGTTGGCTAACAACGAATGTAATCTATACAAATCCTTTCAATCAAACGTTGTCATATGTTTTCCTTTTATTCTTAAATTTAAGTACTGTCCTACAACCTACATTAAATTAAGTCCGTTAATCCTTTTTTTGAACTCGCCAATTCCTCACTTCAATCCTTTAATTTAATTGGACGTTTTCTAACTTCAAACGACTCCTTTGATTCTTGGCTCCTATCGCTCAAATAACCTCCTCCAAACAGTCGAGCTGTAATGTTTATATGAAAATCGGAGACTTAAATGCTCACCATATTGAAGTGCTCGTCTGAAGCACCGACCAATATTGACGTGAGATAGTTAAGATAACGAAGAGCACCAATCAGTGCTCTGTGATTATCTAATGACAACTCTCCTGTTCAATGTTAAGACAATAACTAACTTTATTCAATCATCATTATGCTATTTATAATGGTTTTCACAGATTGAACTTAAGTTTAATAACCTCATGTGAATTAAGTTCCCATTACACTTAGTTCTAAGTATCGATTCTTCATATGTCCCCTATGTTCTAGGTATATTGTGCAACTATGCAAGGTTAGTGCATCAGGTAAGTACATAATCTAAATTTCTTTTCTAATGCATATTCTAGTGATTGTCTTCACTAATTTGTTATAATGAATAATCTTTGTGTCTTCACTAATTTGTTATAATGTGTAGTGTTTGTGTCTGTGCTAATTTGTTATAATGTATAATGTTATAATGTTCCTATGCTAAATTTGATCGTACTAAAGTGTCTTTGCTAATTTTTTACAGGGTGATTATTCCATTACTTAAAAGGGTGATCCTTACATATATTATATTTTTTTCTATTTTGCTGGGAAATACGTAAGCTTGAAGCGTCATATTTAGGGGAAGATCTCCTTCCTCCCTCCAAATCTTTTTAAAAAAAGAAAAAAAACAAAACCAACTTTGGGTCGCATCCTAGATTTCTGAGTCTCCTGTGGCACCAATCGCCCTGAAATCGTTTTTGATACTCTCGTTGTTGACGCTCGTTCACCCGTATCGGCGTCGTCCCACCTCCTCGAATCATTTCATGATCGTTTTAGCTCCGATTATCTACCCATATCCTCACGTCGTGCCCCTCGCTTTATTTAAAAACAAGGGGGTAATAATAAATATATATAACGATTTGCATACACGACGACCCGCTGTTATGAATTTTCCCTCTTTTGGGAAATCGTGAGGAACTAAGGGGATAAAAACTCAATGTTTCTCCATTTACTTTTATATATTTATTCGTTTCTTAATACTTATACAATTATTACTTTGATTGTTTGCGGCCTGACGCTCTCTTCAGCATTGCATTCTGTTGTCGGTAAACCTTCCTTTCCTTCTTGAGCCTGTCTATCGTGATGCTAGCTGCGACTCGCGCTTCTTTGTCCTCTGCTAGGACCCAGACTCGGACGGCTTCCCTAATGTCACGTTTGAACCGAGCCTCTACTCCGGTTTTCTCCGTTTTCACGGCTGGCTGAGGACTTCTGTTAGGTTGTCGTGTTGTTGGGTTCCTTCGCCGGTACTCCTCTATAGATATGGGGCGTGGTCCAGCCCGAGGGTCTTCTAGTGCCTTTTTTAGTTCGATGTTGTTCATTAAAACCCGGGTTGATTGAGCCGCTCCGTTATTACTTTTGGATTTTCCGTTACGTTCGTATAACTATTATATTTCTGTGTTTATTGGTTTTAGTTATTTGACTTTGTTAGTTTTCGTTTATTATGGTTATTACTTTTTTGTGGGTATTAGTTTCTATTACTTATTTCTTTTTAGTTTTCCTTTTATTTTGTCTCTGATTGATTTGTTATACGTTGAAGTGGTGACGTAAAATCTTTGTTTCGGCGCTTCGGTTCCAGTGTGTTTTTCTATACAGTCCCCCAGCCAAGAAGCCGGTTGGAACCAGAATGCTGAAGTTCTTTGTCCACCTAGTCCCCCAGCCTAAAGGCCAGTTTGAACTTTAGGTATATTTGACGAGTTTGGTCCCCCAGCCGAAAGCCGGTTTGAACATGGATTTTGCAGGTAGACTTTGGGGCCTCTACCTGTTTTATGTGTTTGACGTCTCCTAGTGGTGACGTCTCAGCTCGGTTGACTTCTGGTGGTAACTTCTTGGTTAACAGCTCGTCTCTTCAGCAGCGTGATGTCGTCTCAGGAATTGTTGTCTTCTCAGCAGCGGAGTCTCGTCACGGCAGCGGTTCGTATGCGTTGGTCTACTTCTCGACTAGCAGCGGGATGTCGTCTCGGGGAATGTTATCGTCTCGGTAGCGGGATCTCGTCACGGCAGCGGTTGTGCTCTCAGTAGCATCTCCTTCAGCTAGTGGTCATGAACTCCCTCCCTGTGGCATTTTCGGGCTATTTTATTCCGTTTTTCCGCTGAGGCTAGCAATGCCCCACCAATGTTGATGGAAAATATTGTTGGTCCCTAATTTGCTTTGCCTGCGCATTCCTCAGGCTGTCCCGTCAGTTCGATTATTGACCTGTTCGAATATCTTACTCATTCTGCGATTCCTGTTCCTCGATTCTGATCGTTGACCTGCAATTTACCTGTTCATGTTCCCATCCGATCATTCACCTGTTAATGTTGCTATTTGCAGTGGAAGGTGTCGTGTTTTCGTAGTGCATTCCAGGTCGTTATCCCATGTTGTTTGACCCGAATGACCCATGTTCACCTTCACGTTGTCACGTCTTCAATGGAGAGTGTCGAGTTACCTTATTCAAGTCCCGGTTGTTTTCGCTGCATTCCACTGTTCATTCACCTTGACGTTATCATGTCTTCAATGGAGAGTGTCGAGTTCCCTTATCCAAGTCCCGGTTGGTTTCCCTCTCTGTTTTTGTCGAAAACCATTTTTGTTGCAGCGCCTCCCGGTGATCGTTCTGTCGAAAACATGGTTTAATGCAGTGCCTCCCGTAGAATTGGGTCATTCGGTCATTCAGTGATACAGGTCCGGGTTGTTTCCCTTGGGGGTTTGCTTATTAATTTATTTTCGGGCTTCGGGGCTATTGGGGTGTGGTTAACCCTATTTATGGGTGGTCGGGGACCTTTGGGAATTCTCGGTGTGGCTTTCGTTCGGACACTTGCGAGTGTTCGCAGGCAAGGGTTATTTCTTGTATCGTATCCGATTAGCTACACTCCTCCCTCTTTTAGAATAGTTCCCCCACCATTTTTTTTTGTGTTTTGAAAACTAGAAGTTTCTTGTTATAGTTCTTTATTATGTATTATTACATTGTCTTTTTTATTTTTTTTTTTTGATGGTCTTGTATTTGGGTCTTACCCATGCCATATCTTACTCGATTTGTCTCCTCGTTCGGGCGTTTACTCCGAACCGGTTTGTCATTTGGTTGAGGGGCAGATTGAAATTTGTAGACTGCTGGGCGTAGGAGAGTTGGGGGTCCCTCCTTCCGCGTTGTGTAGGATGGCATAGGTCCCCAGGGTGTTCCTACTTCTTTATTTCTCTTCCGTTTTCTGGCTTTGCTCACCTGGAGAGCTTGGAAGTCCCTTGCTAGTTGTTCGAGGAGTTCGTCGGTCTTATCCTCTTCGGGGTCTCCATCTTTCGTGGCTTCGGTCTCGCTGCCTGTGTCGTCCGGTTGATCAATGCCTAGTTCTTCTATCCATTTTGCTGCTTCTTCCAGGATATCGTCTAGGTCGGCCTGGATTAAATTTTCTCCCCTTGAATCCATTTTTGCGGGTTTACTGTTGATGGAAGGAAAGTGGTTGATTTTGTTGGTGGGTACTTATTACATATATATTTGGTTATGTTATGTTATATTGGTAGGGTTATGGTCTTATTTTTTGTATTATTATTTATATTTTAGTTTTGTTTATTTATTTATTTATTTATTATTAATGTTATTATTGTTATTATTATTATTATTATTATTATTATTTTTTTTTTTGTGTTATTTTTATGGAGTGTGCTGGTCGGTCGTAGAGGCTCATTCGGGTCCCAATAATTGTTGCCTTTGCGGTATGCTTATTGGGACTGGAATGATATTTATGTTGGGCGCGGCTCTAGTTCCGACGGTTTCCACATTTTGTTTTCGGCGCTTGCAGACTCTAAGTATCCTGATAGCGGTTATTGTTATTATTATGATGAGGATACATCCTGATATAGTGGACGTGAGGTGCATCTGTATTCGGGCATGCCTCGCTTCCTCTTCTTTTATGATTTCTGCTTCTAAGTCTTTTACGGCGTCACTTTGTTCCCTGAAGCGGTCGTTAAATACCATTGGTTGGATTATTTCTATTTCCTTCGTGGTGTTATTCTTTAATTGAGTAGTTTGATAACGAGAGAAATTTATGTGGGGCATAGCATTGACTGATGTGGTTGGTTTAACATGCATGTTATACCGTTCCCCAATTTTGTACGGAAGTATATACCCTGCCAGGTGGTAGGTGCACTTCGCCCGTGGTACTGCTATGCCGAGTCCGGATATTTCTCTTGTGTGTTCCGTATTTTCGCATTGTGCTATGAGTGGTGTGGCTTGGTGAAGCCAAAATAGCCAAGCGTTGTCCCTATGCATAGGCACGATAACGTTCTGGGCTTGTTTTAACACTCGAAACGAGCAGCTCCCAATTTTGCCATTGATACCCTTAAACAATTCTTTTAGGCATTCTGTTCTTGTTGGTGTTACTGAGATGGGTTGTTTCTGTGGCATAGTGTGTGTGTATCATTCAGGTTTGTACACTGGAATCGATAGTCCAATTCACTCATACCAAAATTAAACTGTGATCGACTTGTTTTTAAAAAGTATGCTGCTTGCAGTTTGTATATAAAATAGGTGTTGTTATCTGCTGTGATTGGTGTGGTGTACACTCGATTTATGGTGTACTGTTGGGTGTCAGCTAAAGGAATTCGTATACGTACCAGGAGGCTGTTTTTGTAGGATTCGCAGTCTACCTTAGCTATTTTCTGTAGTGTCGGAAAATCCATGATAGTCTCCGTCCCGTAATGCGATTTTGTTACGTTAGCGTATAGTTGCTGGAATTGATGTGAGGGGAGCAGTAGTGGACTCAACTCTCGCCTATTCGTTGCCTCCATCATTATGAACATGTCGGTGGTGTCCGGATAAATTTGCAATAGTTCCTCTACTATTACGGGCATAATTTCACTTATAGCTTCCCGTAGTTGCATTTGGTGTAGATTTGTTGTATATCTGTGGAGTTCGTCCTGCCTTCCTTCTTTAATTTGGTTTAGCTTCTGAACCAATTGATTGTACCGTTCGACCATTGCTCTATTTGTCTCATTAGCCGTTTTAAGTGTGGTGTGCATAATGGTAATTTGCTGTTTGGCCAATTGAAAGGTTCGTGTGTTGGTGTTTTCTAGCTCATCGAGTTTTTCGTGGATTTGTGTGGAGTCCTCGCCATCCATTGTTCCGAAAAGCTTATTCAATATCCGGCCTCCCAAGTTCATCAACCCTCTCTTAATTCTATTGTGGTTTTTTGTGGTCAACTCCACCTTCTCGATGAGTTTCTCTACCTGTTCCGTCCTCTTCTGGAGTGTAATGTTCCAGTTGTCGCATAATTCTTCCTCCATACCCTTACATAGTTGTTCAAGGGCTTGTCTGCGTTTCTCGATGTATCGTAACTCTAATTCCCATTGTGGCGTGCTAATCCGTGTTGCGATCGTCCAGTAATCATGGTAGGTTTTTGCTACTCCTATTGGTTCGAATTCCACACCTTGTCCTGCCAGCGTGTGTATCTCCATTGGTTGCGGCATAGTGTCAACCGTGTTTCCTAACGCAATGTTGGGCATTACGTTGATGATGTGTAGGACTTCCATTATAAATATGAGCCGGCTATAGAGGGATGCCCTAAATAGGGAAGTTATTAGTAGAACAGTTTAAGGCGGTTGTTATGGAATCTTCTTTTCTTATTTCCTATTTGGATCGTAGTGTTCACTGGACTATTCAGTGATACTACTTTAAAAGGACCTAACCAATATTGAGCTAGGTTATTCTTTCTAGCCCCATTTCGTAGAAGTACTTGGTCCCCCACATGTAATTTTATTGGGCACGTTTTTCGGTTGTAGTATTCTTTGGCATGTAATTTACTCTCCTGTATATTGCGTCTCGCGATTTGGTAAGCTTTCTGGAGTTTATTCCGGAGTTTGAGATAATAATTTTCATGGTCGTATACAGGTTGTGGTTCTTTTCGTAAATTGTTTGGGAGAGGTGCCGAGAACCCGTATAAGCAGTCCATGGGTGTTAGCTTTGTGGTTGTGTGAATACTATTGTTCCGTACGAACATTGCTGTCCGAAGGTGTTCGTCCCAATCGGTTTGGTTTTCATCCACGAAATTTCGTAGGTAGTCCGCTAGGGGTCTGTGCGAATTTTCCAAGGTTCCATTCGTTTGTGGATGGTACGGTGTCGTCTCTATTTCTTGAATTTTAGTAGCTTACATACTTGTCGGAACATCTCTGAAGTAAAATTTGCTCCCTGGTCCGTGACCAACTTTTTTGGGATTCTATACCGACTTATTATTTCATCCACGAATGCCTGTGCTACCGATTTGGCTTCCATGTTTTCCAATGGTACCACATCCATGAACCTAGTTAAGTCGTCTTCGAAACTGAGTATGTATTTGTTTCCCTTAGTTGTTTATGGTAGGGGACCGACGATATCCATATAGACTTTATCGAAAGGAAGATTCGCAGTGTCTGTCAGTACCATGGGTTCCTTGTGTTCTTTCGTGCGTTTGTTTATTTGGCATTTCTTACATCGTTTTATGTATTTAGTTATATCCCTCAACATCCCTTTCCAGTAGTACTCCCGTTTCAAGCGATGATATGTTTTATACACCGCTTGGTGTCCGCCTAGTGGCGCATCGTGACAGTCTGATAAAATGGTCTTAATGTCTTGGGGATCTGTCAAAACTCTTCAGGGTGTACCTGGCTAGTTTCTGGGGCTTCTCGTTCTTCGGGCTCGATGTGTTTGTCTTTGTTTGCCTCTGGTGGTGGTTCCCCTACAGGTACTGGGTCTGCATTGTTTTCTCTGGCTTCTAGTTCCTTAGCTTTTTGACGCGTTATCGCCATAACGTCATAGGGTATTCTGCTTAGCGCGTCGGCGTTATTGTTTTTCCTTCCTTATGTGGCCCTTGTGCTAGTACCGCTCCCAATGCCTCCCCACTAGAATCCGTGTAAAGTTTAAAAGGTTCGTCGAAGTTTGGGTATCTTATTACCGGTGGTGAAATCAATTTGTCTTTTAACGTTTGGAATGCCTTACTGCAGTTCTCATCCCAGATAAATTTCTCATCCTTTCGCAGCAGTTTGTTGATGGGTGCTGCGATTTTGGAGAATCCTTCTATAAATTTCGTATAATAATTGGCCAATCCGAGAAACGATTGTACCTGTCGGATTGTTTTCGGAGTCGGAAATTCTCTTACGCTTTTAACTAAACTCGGGTCCGGTGCCACACCTTCGGTACCACATTTATGTCCCAGATACACTATTTCTCTTTTCAAGAAATTGCATTTTTCTGCATTTAGTTTTAGTTGATGTACCCTTAGCCTTTCCATAATGGATCGTAATTTCCTTTGATGATCCAGGAGGTTTTTACCATATATTACAATGTCGTCTAAGTACACGAAGCAATGCAACCCTTGCAATCCAGTTAACGCATGGTTCATTAATCGTTGGAAAGTCGCTGGTGCACCTTTTAACCCAAATGGCATTCTCTTGAACGCATAATGGCCATAGGGTGTACTGAATGCCGTTCTATCCCGATCTTCCGTTTTCATGGCTATCTGGTGATAGCCACTAGCGAGATCGAGAACAGAAAAGTAGCGCGAGTTCCCTAGCTGGTCCAAAATATCTTCTATCCTGGGCAGAGGGTAAGAGTCGCCTTCCGTCACTTCGTTCAATTTTCGATAGTCTACGACTCTTCTCCAGCACTTCTGGCCGTCAGGTCCAGGTTTTTTGGGCACCACCAGCAGCGGGGCGTTCCACTGGCTCCAGCTGGGTTCAACGACATCGTCTTTTAATAACCTGTTTATTTCTTCCGTGATGACTTGTTTTTGTGTTTCTGGTAACCGGTACATTTTGCATTTAATCGGGGGTTGACCCTCTTTTGTTCGTATCCCCTGATTTACGCTCGTTGTGTAACTCAGTTTTTCCCCAGGTGAATGGAAGACGTCCTGAAACTCCGTAATAGTTTCAGTTATCGATTCTTCCTCCTCTTTATTCAATTCTTCCCCTATATTTACTATTTTCATTATTTCTTCCAGTCGTGTTTCCTTAGTAGTGGTGTCCTTCAGTATTCCATAGTTTTCCTTGACTTGATATGTATTTTCTACTGCAGGCTGCATATTAAAATCGTTAATATCTTCTATAGTTACTGTTAGCTCTTTTAGTGTTACTTCGTAATTATTGACATTGAATATGCTTTTCTTAACTTTTCCTTCTATAGGTAGAACGAGAGCGTTGCTTACATAAACTCCTTGTTCGAGCTCTGAACCTTTGACTATATATACTCCTTTAATCTGGAGTGTCAGCTCTATAACTTTCACCGTTCTAGGCTCAATTTTAATGGGTCTTTGCTCTACTTTTTCTATCTGTTCCCTCTCGTATCCTTTGCCAAGCTCATGTTGCTGGTCTGAGGTGGAATCACCTACCGTAACTTGCGAGTTGCGGAGATCTAGGTGATGATTGTGTTCCCTCACTGCATTATCTTCACCTAGTGGGACGTGCGAGTCCCTCATATCCAGGTGGTAATTATTTTCTCCTAGAGTCATGCCCTCACCTCACCTAACGGAACGTGCGAGTTCCATTTATCTAGGTGGTAGTTTTGTTCCCCTAGTGTCTTTCCTTCACCTAGCGGAACGTGCGAGTCCCAAGTATCTAGGTGATGTTTATTTTCTCCTAGGGTCATGTCCTCCCCTAACGGAACGTGCGAGTTCCGCGTATCTAGGCGATGGTTGATTTGTTCATGACGTCCGCTAGTGGTGGTGGTGTCAAGTGTCCGCGTGACGGACGCTTGTTGGTGTTGTGGTTCCACCGTGGAAAATACTGCTAAATCCTCAAGTGCTTCGGTGCCTTCAGTTGACGGTAATAAGACTTTGTCCTGTCCGTTGGTGGCCTCCATATGCGAGACTTCGATACACTCCGCAGTTTGCGAGCCGCGGTCATTAAAGTGTATATCTTCGATGGGGGTTTCACGTTGGCCATTCTTTTCATTTTTTTCTATTACGTCAACGAAACGCATATGTTCACTGTTTTGGGGACTTTGCGAGTGTTCAAACGGGATTTTAATTACTTCACTTTCGTTGCTCGATGGGAATACCAGTGTTTTAGTTGGACCTTCTACGTTGCAATGTTTGGAATCAAAGTCATTTCCTATTATTCCCGCTATATCTTGGGCGCTTATTTTCTGTATCACTTGGAATTCACAGGGGTATGTTTGGTTTCATTCTATCCTCTCTGCTATTTTGCCTTCTGAAAGTATTTCACCAGATATCGTGTTGAGTGTAACTTTTTCTTTTTTATTTATGCTGCTTAACATTTGGTTTTTATTTCTTGCTCCTTTATGAGACTTATCTCCGATCCCGTGTCTATTATGAATTTTGCATCTTTGTTTTTGGCTATATCTATTGGCAGTTTTACTATTGGTAGCGTCGTTGATGAGTCGCAGCATTTGTTATTGTCTTCTATTGACGACTCGAGGTGCGTTCGGTCGCCTCTACGGAGTTTTCCGAGTGCTTAATCTTCTCTTCCATTTGCCTCCTTTCCCATCTTTCCCGTAGGAAACATCTATCCTCTGAGTGATCGGTGGCCAGGCAAAATTGGCATTCATTTGTGCCCCTACTTGTTGTTGTCTGGTTTACTTGCCTTTGATGTTGTGCGCCCCTATTCCCCTGGTTTTGTGATGTAGGGTGTCTGTCTTGAGAGCAATTCTGATTGGTATGACCGTAAGTTTTGCATACGGAACAGAACGGAGTCATTTGTCTAGTTCGACATTCTAACATGATATGTCCTATTCTATTGCAAAAGTGGCACCGGCGTCGTTCTGGTCTGTCACGGGGCGTGTTGTAATTTGCCGTGTTTCGTGGTGTTGGGGATCCCTTGAGTTAAATGGTTGTCTATTTTGGTTTTGGTAATTGCCCCTGCTTCGTTCTTACGGCTGGTCCCATCTACCTCTGTTGTTTGTGGGTTGGTAGGCTGGGTGCTGGTTATAGGTCTGTCTGTCTATATTTTGTTCTGACATCGACGTTTGATTTGTTTGGTCGTACTGATAGGTTGATCCCTGTTGCATGGACTGTTCGGTTTGCTCAAGTCTTAAAATTTTCTTTCCTAATGCTTCTAAGGAGTTATCTGAATCTTGCAATAGGTAGAACTTATGGTTGGCATTTATGATACCTATCTTCAAGCAATGGAGCCCTACCTCCTCTATTTCTGTCTTTAGTCCTTCTCCTCCATCTGCGTACTGTATTTCTGCAGCGGACTTACATGCATTAATTAGGGACTTTACACGATTGAAGTAGCCATATAAGGTCTCTGTAGGTAACTGTCGTACATTGCGTAGCTCTTTGTATAATGTTATGTACGGTGTACCGTGGGCTAAGTTCGACCTCAGTGTATTTGTAATGTCCAGCGTGTCTCTTGTGCCTGATTGGACAGCTTCTAAAGCTCTTCCTCTTAAACGTGTGGGTAGGAGCTTTACAAACAGGGTTCTGTCTGGTATTTCAGTGAGTGTTTCATAAGCTAATCGAGCACAGTTTATGAATTCACTCAATTCATTTTCTCTTCGTGGACTATCCTCTCCTGATAATATGGGAACATTGTTGGATAACATACTATTGACTAATGTGATGTTCGCCATTTTATTTGTTGTTGCATTATTCTTAAGGTGATTGTCTGTACTTGGGCTTTTGGTGGTTACTTGATCACTCTCAGAAATAAGTCTGTTGTATCTTTTCCCGCTTCTAAGTTGCACCGTTTCTAAGGGATCTATCCTGGGTGTCTCACTCGTTTCTTGGTTTTCCTGTTTTTCTGTTTGGGTTGGTTTGTGCACACTCTTGCTGGTTCCTGGTGTTTGTTTTGCACTCGATGTTTCTTCCTCCTGGTCTGATTGGGCTTCTTGCATATATGGTTGTTCACTATTATTTAATTCCAAGGTTTGATCGTTATTGGTTGATGGGTCTTGTGGGTTCACTTCCTTGTTTGCGGTGAACACTTCGTCGTTACTGCTGTCTTGAGTGGTTGAGAATTCAGGTTCTGGGTTTTCGAATGTAAAGGAGTCTATTTTCTCTATCAGACTTTCGCGTCTTTTATTCAGTGGTAGTTTTGGTGTAGATGCTGCCATATATCTACCCCAAATCTCTTTTACGAATATTTTTCCCCTCTCTCGTTTCGAAATTTATTTCTTTATATTTGCTCTTTTCTTTTTGTTTTTAATTTTGTACTATGGCCCTTTTGTGTGGTGCGGATTCGTGTGTGCGGCTGCGCCAAAATGTTATGAATTTGCCCTCTTTTGGGAAATCGTGGGGAACCAAGGGGATGAAAACTCAATGTTTCTCCATTTACTTTTATATATTTATTCGTTTCTTAATACTAATACAATTATTACTTTGATTGTTTGCGGCCTGACGCTCTCTTCTGCATTGCCTTCTGTTGTCGGTAAACCTTCCTTTCCTTCTTGAGCCGGTCTTTCGTGATGCTAGCTGCGACTCGCGCTTCTTTGTCCTCTGCTAGGACCCAGACTCGGACGGCTTCCCTAATGTCACGTTCGAACCGAGCCTCTACTCCGGTTTTCTCCTTTTTCACGGCTGGCTGAGGACTTCTGTTAGGTTGTCGTGGTGTTGGGTTCCTTCGCCGCGTGGTCCAGCCCGAGGGTCCTCTAGTGCTTTTTTTAGTTCGTTGTTGTTCATCAAAACCTGGGTTGATTGAGCCGCTCCGTTATTACTTTTGGATTTTCCGTTACGTTCGTATAACTATTATATTTCTGTGTTTATTGGTTTTAGTTATTTGACTTTGTTAGTTTTCGTTTATTATGGTTATTACTTTTTTGTGGGTATTAGTTTCTATTACTTATTTCTTTTTAATTTTCCTTTTATTTTGTCTCTGATTGATTTGTTATACGTTGAAGTGGTGACGTAAAATCTTTGTTTCGGCGCTTCGGTTCCAGTGTGTTTTTCTATACAGTCCCCCAGCCAAGAAGCCGGTTGGAACCAGAATGCTGAAGTTCTTTGTCCACCTAGTCCCCCAGCCTAATGGCCAGTTTGAACTTTAGGTATATTTGACGAGTTTGGTCCGCCTAGCCGAAAGCCGGTTTGGACATGGATTTTGCAGGTAGGGCCTCTACCTGTTTTATATCTTTGACGTCTCCTAGTGGTGACGTCTCAGCTCGGTTGACTTCTGGTGGTAACTTCTTGGTTAACAGCTCGTCTCTTCAGCTGCGGGATGTCGTCTCAGGAATTGTTGTCTTCTCAGCAGCGGAGTCTCGTCACGGCAGCGGTTTGTATGCGTTGGTCTTCTTCTCGATTAGCAGCTTGCCTCCTCAGCAGCGGGATGTCGTCTCGGGGAATGTTTTCGTCTCGGTAGCGGGATCTCGTCACGGCAGCGGTTGTCCTCTCAGTAGCATCTACTTCAGCTAGTGGTCATCAACTCCCTCCCTGTGGCATTTTCGGGCTATTTTATTCCGTTTTTACGCTGAGGCTAGCAATGCCCCACCAATGTTGATGGAAAATGTTGTTGGTCCCTAATTTGCTTTGCCTGCGCATTCCTCAGGCTGTCCCGTCAGTTCGATTATTGACCTGTTCGAATATCTTACCCATTCTGCGATTCCTATTCCTCGATTCTGATCGTTGACCTGCAATTTACCTCTCCATGTTCCCATCCGATCATTCACCTGTTAATGTTCCTATTTGCAGTGGAAGGTGTCGGGTTTTCGTAGTGCATTCCAGGTCGTTATCCCATGTTGTTTTTGTTGTATTCCGATGTTCATACACCTTCACGTTGTCACGTCTTCAATGGAGAGTGTCGAGTTCCCTTATCCAAGTCCCTGTTGTTTTCGCTGCATTCCACTGTTCATTTACCTTCACGTTATCATGTCTTCAATGGAAAGTGTCGAGTTCCCTTATCCAAGTCCCGGTTGTTTTCGCTGCATTCCAATGTCTCCGATTTCCCTTTCTGTTTTTGTCGAAAACTATTGTTGTTGCAGCGTCTTCCGGTGATCGTTCTGTCGAAAATGACCATGCAGCGCCTCCCGTCGTCATCACTATGTCGAAAAAATTGTTTAATGCAGTGCCTCCCGTACAATTGGGTCATTCGGTCATTCAGTGATACAGGTCCGGGTTGTTGACCTTGGGGTTCGGGGGCTATTGGGGTATGGTTAACCCTATTTATAGGTGGTCGGGCACCTTTGGGAATTCTCGGTGTGGCTTCCGTTCGGACATTTGCGAGTGTTCGCAGACAAGGGTTATTTCTTGTATCACAACACCGCGTGTAAAACTTATCCCTCGAGTAGTCCAAAATTTAACCTTATTTTTATTTATTCACAAGCTTATGAGTACTCAAATTAGAAATCGTTGAATAATTTTTGAAACAAAGAGATAGTTGGCTAACAACGAATGTAATCTATACAAATCCTTTCAATCAAACGTTGTAATATGTTTTCCTTTTATTCTTCAATGCAAGTACTGTCCTACACCCTACATTAGAATAAGTCCGTTAGTCCTTTTTTTCAACTCGCCAATTCCCCACTTCAATCCTTTAATTTAATTGGACGTTTTCTAACTTCAAACGACTCCTCTGATTCTTGGCTCCTATCGCTCAAATAACCTCCTCCAAACAGTCGAACAATGTCCACGTTTCACGATCTTCGTCTTGCGCAAACGCAAATCAATTCAGAGATCGTCAAATTAAATAACATTAAGTGACCAGATTTTCACAATCTCAATGCTGGATGCTGTACGAAAAAAAAAAACAAAGTTGAATTTTTTCAGCTATTATTTTATTTCAATTTCAGCCTTAACGAATAAGTACAAATTTTTTTTTTGACAGCTAAATTCAATTGCAGCTTTAATAAGTAATAAAATTAAATTCAAAATCTTTGCTCTTTCTTGAGTGTATAACAACTATTTAATAAACAAAACAAAAGTGTTTTTTTGTTAACAACTCATAACAATTACTTATATACAGTCGAAGTCTCCTAACTTGAAATCGCTGTTGCCACTGAAAAAGTTTCGAGTTAGAGGAATTTAGAAATTAGAGGAAATTAAAATTAGAGGGATTTCAAGTTAGGGGACGTCGACTGTATATATATATATAATACTAATTGAAAAATTAACATTGTTTAGGAACAATATAAATCACAAATATTATTCTGCAGAATGAATTTTTTTTAGCAACTCATTATTCTCGCTAATTTTTTCCATAAACTCTTCGCAAGAGTCTGACAAATTATTTTTAGCAATTACCATTGCCTTAACAGTTTCTATTAAAAGTTGACCTTTTTCGGTTGACCAAATTTTGTTAACGAGGGAAAATACTCGTTCCGTGGCCGCATTTGTTCCCGGCAAAGATAGTGCATATTCTACAACTTTCAATATGTTTTTATAAGGAACACTATTATTTTTAAAATGGGAAGAAATAGAAATCCATCTCATGTCAGTTTTTGTTGAACTCCTGTTCCAGTCGGCTACTACAAGTACACTGGCATCAGTTTTTGCATATGATATTTCATCAAATAATAAATTTTCATCAATTCCGTGATTTGGTACATTACTGTCAATATATTGTAATGACTTTTGCACTTCTTGCCAATTCAACCTCTTTTCCAAATTTAATCAAAAAAAATTTTGTGTTTCTTCAAATTGGCCAGACCATAATTCTAAATATTGTGCAGAATTCGAATAGAAATTTTTGACGATGGACATGAACCAAATTCTATTAATTTCCCCATTTTCTTCCAACACGCGTAAGTCTGTTCTGATTGTGAGAGGTACGTATTCTTCTTGCAACCACTCTTTACATTTTTTTTTTAAATTTCAATTTCTCCTGAAACCTTCATATTTGTATCTGTGTTTCCTTCTATATTTTGCACGGTATTATGAAATAGAGATGCCTGGTTATGTAGGAATTTTAACCACAACTCAGAGCTGCTGTGAGTGAAAAATTTGTGAATTATTGTTGGGCACTTTTCCACAGATGAGAAGTAAGATCTTAGTGGTACGAATAGTTGGAGGACTCTTTCAATTGTAGGCATTAAAGGGGGTGCCTTTTGCTGTATCCTAAAATTCGATTATATTCGACCTCAGCTTCCAAACAAAATTGTTTTAAATTTTCCACTCTTACAGTATAAATGAAAAAGTAGCCATAAATTTTGATGATAATATTGTGCACATCAACAGCTGATAGATCAGCTGCATTCAAAATTGCATTGTGGCCAAAATGTGCGGCGCAGCCCACTCCAATAATATTTTGATTAAGCTTAGTATTTAATTTTGAAACAATATTATTTGTGCCTCTTCGACTAACACCACCAAAGTTTGTGTTAGCATTATCAGCACAAAATGCCACAAGTCTACTATTTAAAGATAGGGGTTATATGGGGTTAAGATAACGAGGCACAGGCTGTCAGAACACTCGAAGACGGGCTGCTAAATGGCCAGCTGCAAATGCTTGCCAACGCCTTTTCTGAGAAGAAACTCGCCTCAATGTCCAACTATGTATTAGAGCACGCGACGCGACTTAATCAGATCAATACCCCGAGACAGGATCTAACGAAACCCAGGGTAGATCAACCACAGCAAAACCTTTCAAGAAATACTACCTGTTTCAGATGTGGCCAGCCAGGTCACATCACCCCACAATGCCATTTACCGCCCCGCTCCGTACAACGCCAGGAGAGGTCTAACCCATCTACAATACACCACGTCTCGGCCGGGAACAGAGCCCCTGAAAACTCAATTCCAAAACAGATTCCGAAAATCTGCAATTATTGCCATAACAAAGGCCATACCATTGACGAATGTCGGAAAAGGGAAGCCAACAACCGAAGAAGAAGGCCACCATATAACCCACAATCGCGTTACTCATGTAACCATATAACCCCATATAACCGCTGACTCCTCTGTCACCACCGAATCCTCCTTACCCGTCATCTACGCATTCCAACCACCCGGAAAACTCCCAGATGCGGGGGAAATACATCGGCAATCCCCCGCAGATCGTCATTCAGGCAACACTCAAGGGTAAAACTCCCTATAACCGTACGATCTTCATCCATAACCCTCACCCGAGCCTCTTAAGTGTCCGTCGGGCCATATACCGAATTCTTAAGAGATACCGGAGCGGAGATCAGCTTAGTTCGAAGTCAGTCCCTGAAACCTGGTAGCAGGTATTACAGGGATATTATTTGTCATATCAATACGGTCTTTTCTCAATCTACTTCCAGAGAGGGTCTCATCATAAGCGAACTACACTACGAAGGTGCAGATTTCAAAATCGAACATCCTTTTCAAATTCTGAGCGATGCTTCGGCAATGGCATATAAAGGGTTATTAGGTCACAACTTTTTGACCAGATATAAAGCACAAATTGATTATGGGGTTCAGATACTGACACTCGAGGTCAGTCACAAATCGATTCCTTACACCTTGGAGCATTAAAGGAGGTGCCTTTTGCTGTATCCTAAAATTCGATTATATTCGACCTCAGCTTCCAAACAAAATTCTTTTAAATGCCACAAGTTTACCATTTAAATTGTCCAATAAAATTTTTAATATTGAATCACACATAATTTCTGCCGTTTCATCAGGTAGAGGAATAAAATCTAAAACTTTTAAAAATAAAAAATAGCGAATTAGTGAAGGAAAAAGTTTCAAATCCTTATGATTTGACGCATCAGAGAATAAAGAAATAAAATAAGTATTTTTTAACTCGTGCTTCAGAATATTCAATGCATACGGAGCAAGAACCTTTTTCACAATAGCTTCAGCTTTTGTTCTTGCACAAGAGAATTTTTTTTCAAACAATTTTTGAATAATTTTAGATGTACAGTCCATAGATCGGAAGCTTTGGTTGTGGAATAATGTGTAGAATGAGAATACAACCTCGGAAATCGCCAGCTCTTTTGCTTTGGCACCAAAACCTAGTTGTCGCAAATAGTCGGTAACTTTTGAGGATTATGCCGCACCGTTTAGAGCTTTCTTGTGCTTTTCAGAAGCTATGTGCCTTTGAACATCTCTGCTTCCACCAGATGTTATAGAAAAATTTGAAATACAAACCTCGCAAGGAACATTCCCATCAACCTTAGATTTTTGTATAAATGGATATTCTTTAGTCATCGCAACTGTGAGCTTGCATTTTCTTTTAGTCATCGTTAATTGAGTGCTAAGAGCTAAGCCTAAGGAATAGTCAAAAATAATAAATTTTTATGCTTTATGTATATCAGAATAGTTATAATAATATTACTTACTCGCAAACTTACAGTCTTCATTAAAATTTTCAAAATTGTGCACTATACATTCACAAAACATTTGGAGAGAAAAATAAAGTAAGTTAATAGTAATCTTTAAGTTAATAGTAGGTTTACTTACAAGCGTACAAAAAAAAAAAAATATAAATAAATAAATAAATAAATAAAAAATAAATAAATTGGACTTTTGAGGGCCAAATATAACAACTTCAGTAAGACGCCCAAATCTTCAAGAACCGTCGATTATACAAAAAGGAAACTCAACCTCCTAGAGGAAGCTTGGGAAAATTTTCAAAAGGGGCATGTTTCTCTCAAAGATCACCCCGAACGGAATGACACGCATGAATTTTTTACTCTCGATTGCCATGGGAAGGCCCACTATTGGTACAAGACCACGAAGGTGGCCCTTAGTGATTGGCTCGCTAGCCCCTTACTAGCTTAGGCTACCAGCCAATTTTTCATACCTCCAGCCCCCAAAATTCAAAAAAAGGCTAACGCCCCCGAAGCCGAATCTGAAATCAGTGAATCCCGTTATCCTGGAAGGCTCAGGCTCCAAAAGGAATGAAGGCAGGTGATCCGGAGAATCGTTTCTCAAATTACCCCTTACTTCGAGACGCCAGCAAAGTTGCCATACAAAACAAAATTTCGACACTGAAAAAGTATTGGGAACCCTTTGAACAGACCCACTTCCAAATTTTAGCTGACTTGAACGATGACGAGGAAGAAGACCCATATTTCACTAGCAATACTTTCGAGGAGATCCAAGGTCAATATGAAAATACTTTTGACCTCCTGCAAGACGGGTTGCAGGACAGATACCTTTTCCAAGAACCTAATATTCAGGCCCAATTAAATGCTACATTGGGTTCAATTCTACACCATGCTTCCCCAACGTCCGGGTTCTCCCTTGCCAATTCACAACAACCGTTGCCAGAATTTTCTGGAAATACCAGGAATCTACACCGATTCCTTACCTGTGCAGATGATATTTTTTCCACTGTGTCAACGGGGACAGACCATCAAAGTTTGATGGGTCTTGTCAAAAGTAAATTGATTGGTCCAGCGTACGACGTGTACAAATATAACCCCACTGACGACTGGACTGTTCTACGTTCCCCTTTATCATCCAAGTTCGAAACCCGTCTATCCAGATTTACCCTTCAAACCCAATTAGGGCAGTTGAAGCAGAAAACTGGCGAGGGTGTTTAAGAATTCTTAAATCGCTTGTTAATCGCTTGTTAAGCTTGTTACCTTTACTCTGTTAAATGAAGCCACATGAAGATAAACGTCAATAATATCTACGTCATCAATATCTCCTTCCACGTTAGTTAAGTCAAAAATATCTCCTTCCTAATCAGTTAATAGTCCTGGGCAAGACGTTAAACTGCACCAAATAATAACTCCTCCCTCGTTAATACCCCCTTCCACATCTTCTTCTTTGTCAGTCACGGGTCCTGGGCAAGATATTAAACTGCAACCCGTAACATCTTCTCCACCAAAAGGCATTCGTCCAGGGCAGGACGGTAAACTGCAACCAAATTCCAACCCAAGTATCTTAAGCCATGCGATCATTCCAGCTCGAGCATAAATATTCCACTTAATACACACTACGGCTCCCACAGAAACGGTAATATCGAATAAAGAAATAATTCCCGCTGTGTATATAGGCAATTCTATAGCTACACCTGAAAATGGAATGGTAAAAGTCTTAATCCTCAATACTGCAGAGGAAGACGTTAGTTTGTCCTTCCATGATCTGGACTTAGAATACCTGGATGCGAAGTATTTCGACATGATAACTCCAAACTTTGACGAAGATCCAATTGAGTGCAGAATAAAAAAACTGTAGCATTGTAATGAAGAAGAGGAGACATCAATTCAAGGTATCTGTAGAACCTTCAATGATATATTCTATCTAGAGGGAGACATATTGTCCTGCACGGACGCGACTACCCATAAAATTGTGGTGGAAGAAAATCATCCCCCTATATACACTAAACCGTACAGATTACTGGAGGCAAATCGTAAGGAAGTGAATAACCAAATCCAGGAGATGTTAAAGTCAGGCATCGTCAGACCATCCTATAGTCCCTGGAACTCTCCCCTACTCCTTGTTCCGAAAAAACCCGATGAATAAGGAAGTAAGAGATGGCGAGTAGTGGTAGATTTCCGGCGTCTTAATGAGATCACGGTAGGAGACGCGTTCCCTCCACCAAATATAACAGACATACTGGATCAACGTGGGAAATCAAAGTATTTTACGGCACTCGACATGGCCAGCGGATTCCACCAGATAAGAATGGACGACAGGGATTGGGAAAAAACAGCCTGCAGTACGCCTTATGGCCATTACGAATACAATCGAATGCCATTCGGTCTGAAAGGTCTCCGCTACATGCTAAACAACCATGCAAAATATCTTGTCTGGATTACAAGGAACTCACTGCTTCATTACATGGACGACATCCATGGCAACAATCTATCTCAACACAACAATAGGCTCATTGCTGTATTCCAACGTTTACGCGACTTCAAACTAAAGTTGCAGGCTGAAAAATGTCATTTTCTTCGGAAAGAGATCATGTATCTGGGACACTTAATTACGATAAACGGTGTCAAATCAGATCCAGGGAAGATAGTCAAAAAATATCCAAGACCTAAAAATATAAAGATATCAGAGCCGTTCTCGAATTTATCGGGTATTACCGGCGATTTATCCCAAATTTCTCTAGGATCGCCAAGCCCTTGACCAACGTTTTAAAGAAGGACGTACCCTTTAAATTTGATGCCCTTTGTGTGCGAAGCCTTTACGAACCTAAAGCAACGGTTAATAACCTCTCCCATCCTGGCATATTCCGACTTTTCGCGACAATTTTCCGTCACGGCCGATGCCAGTGACATAGCTCTAGGAGCTGTCCTCTCGCAGCAGGACGGAAATGGAAACCACCCCATTGCATACGTGAGTCGTGCTCCAAACGGTGCCGAAACATGATACTCGACAATATAGAAAGAATTACTTGCTATCGTGTACGCCGTGGATCAATTTCGTCCATACGTATATGGAAGAAAGTTCCCTATTATCACTGATCATAAGCCTCTACTTTGGCTCATGTATCTAAAGGACCACTCGTCAAAATTGATGATATGGAGAATCCGTTTAGAAGAGTACGACTACACGATAACCCACAAGGCGGGGAAACTTAATACAAACGGCGATGCCTTAAGTAGAGTAACCGCGGAATTACAAGATAACAATCCCGAGACTGATAAATCGGAAAAACAAAATGACCCTTAAAACTTGTGTTCCTCCCTATACGCGATAACAAGAAGCCAAGCCAAGGTCACTGATAACCTGGACCAAGACGCACAAAAGAAGGCCAGAAATAACAATGACAACTACTTATCATCTTCCCTTATTGATACTGACGACCCTTTATTACTGTCTAAACCTGTCCGTGCCAAATTCTTTATCTTGCCCAAAAGGGACACTAATTTTGAACGGCATTTAGCCACCATACTAAGTACCGATTTGAGCGAAATCGATTTCTCCCTCGAACCCAAAATATGCCCTTTCAAAGAATCCGATTTCATTGTCAAAAGAGTAATTCTTCCTCTTCGCACCCATCAGGATGAGGACAACCTTAACACTACCCTCTCTGAATTCGTATCCCTTGCCGTAGAAAGGAACCTGAAGACCATACACATAAGTACTCCGAGACTGGATCTGCAGACCCTAATGACACTTAAGGACAGAATCCGTCACGCGATTAAAATCGACACAATACTACATGTCGAAACAGTTAGGTACTTGGTTGACCCAAAAGAAAGGGAGCAAGTACCCACCGGAGGTCACCAAAAAGTATCTCGGACCATGAAGAGGATCAAGAAACAGTTTTATTGGGAAGCAATGACCCAAGCTGTTGTATCATTTATCAGAAACTGTAAACAGTGCCAGATAAATACAGTATCGCGAAATCCTAAGATCCCTATGAAAATAACTTCAGTGAGTTCCAAGCCTTTCGAAAGAGTTTATTCAGATATTGTGGGGCCACTACCCTTTTCGTACCTAGGAAATAAATACCTCCTAACTTTCCAGGATGATTAAACAAAATTTTCGGAGGCAATCCCTGTTCCCAATGCCGAATCAACCACCCTCGCGCAAGCGTTTACTACTACAATCATATGTAGACACGGGATACCTGAAAGCATCTTGACTGATCAAGGTGCTAACTTAATCGCGGGAATGTTTCAGGAAGTCTCAAAACTCCTAAGGATCAAGAAGCTGAAAACAACTACTTACCACCCTCAGTCTAACGGAGCCCTAAGGAGAAGTCATCGAACTCTAGCGGAATACCTCCGTTCCTACATAGAAAAAGATCCCCTGTCGTGGGACACCTGGTTCTTGACGCCATGTTCGTGTACATCACTATTCCCCACTCAAGTAACAATTATTCTCCACACGAACTCCTTTACGGTTTTCCCGCCGAAGTTCCTAATCATCTAAGGTCCTCCCCCGAAAATGGGTACAATTACGACAATTATGCCCTTGAACTCAAAGCACGACTCCGGCATTGTCATCAAATCGCTAAACAAATCGCGTTAGAAAATAAAGAACGGTCTAAACAATACTACGACAAAGGAACACAACAAAAATCCTTTGAAATCGGAGATCTGGACCATCTAAAAGCAAGAACAAAGGGCAACAAATTCTCACCCTTATGGCAAGGCCCTTACGTTATAACTCAGGTGAATACTTCGGAAAATTAAACAATAAAAATAAAAAACAAGGAAAAATGCGTACATAATAACGACCTAAAAAAATTCAAACATCCATAATTTCTCAACTAAGTTCTCTCTGAAACTAAGACCTCTTCGTTTCGTTCACAGGGCAACGGTTTATCTGTTCACGGTCCTAAGCGTTACCGTCTCAGCTTTTTCTCGCGGGGAGCTGGGAATCCAAATTACTCCACTCACCTCCACGGTCGGCTTATACTTCGAAGAAATAGGAAGGACGAGAGTGTTCACAAGCGAATGGAAGATAATATCTTACTACGACCTAGCGGCCTTCCAGGAAGAATACCTCTCAATATTAAGAATCACGGGGAAGCTTCAGCAAATGTGTAGCCAGTTGACATCTGAGACGCCCTTAAAATCGATCTGTCTCTCTGCTATCGCGCAATAAGATAACTTGGAGGAAGCGATAGAAAACAAAAATTGGATTATATTTCCCCCTTTTAGAAAAACAAGGTTCTTTTTTAATTATGTCGGGATGGCTACCAAGCCCCTTTTTGGAATATTTAATGAGGGCGACGCACAATGATACGACGAGCAAATCTGGAACCTTCAACAAAATAATCTCCACTTTCATTCCCTATTTGGACTTCTATTTTGAACGCGACAATCAACCTAACCAATAAAACACGGGAAAGCTTTCGGAAGGATCGTGCCGTGATCTTTTCCAAATTGACTACCCTGGAATCCAAAATCTCCAAAGTGGACAGTCAAAAACATGTGAATGAATGCGCTACCGAAATGTCTATCCTCAGACGCCTCTCAATTGAGTCATTCGAGTTACGTTGCAAGATAAATTGTAGTTTGTTGTCAAATTCAGATTACATATCCGTGATAATTTAAAACTGGTAATTCAGCATTCCAACATAAATAAAAAGAATTTAATTGGAAAACATTTAGAGGGCATAAAACATTGGGGATTGAGTTTAATTGATCATCAGGAAATTTCTGAAAAATATCCTGAAAACATCTATAAAATAAACGTCTATACAGTGCACATTTGTGAATCATTTGCAGTGATTGAACATTATCAAATGTGTATTGTGTGAATATTTAAGACAGAGTTCTCAAGATAGTCAAGCTGAAGTTTCGCGTCATTGTTTGTGGTTTATTTTGTATTTTTTCCTATAAATCACTAAGAAAACTCTACACTCAATTAATCAAATGTGAATTTTCATTTTTGTTTAAATGACATTGCGTAACTCAGAAGATTTGTGTATCTCGCAAAAAGTTCACTGAACCGACGTCACCTGCTGTACAGCTATAAACTGTTACTGCCACCTTCACAGCTATATAGTTCATCAGTTACGTCATTTCATTCGTTCCCGGAAAGAGAAGGACTTTGTTGCCATTGTGATCCTCGCTTTGTGACTCCGCCTACCTACATCTGTATATTGCTGGCTACCAGACTTCATCAGTTGCTACAAAGGGGACTAGAGTGACATCACTACAGGGTGCTTCTGACCAGGAGCAACTTCATTCTTCGAGTATACTGTTTTATTACTATTTATAGTGTGATCTTTTACTCATACATAATTATTATTTTAATTTAGCTTATATCCTCTTCACTTTTATAATTCTCCTTGTTGTAAGTTCAGTCGGGTTAGGGATACTAGACCGTATAACATGTCCTTGTGTTGCGCTGACCACGACCTGTAAAGATGTCAATTCAGACAGGTTTCTATCCTGCAATGGTCTGTGTGGTGGTTTCTTCCACCCTAAATGTGTCGGCCTAACTGGCGCAAATGCAGATAAAATTCAATCTATTGATTCAGGTGTCCATTGGTATTGTTCAAGATGCCGCAGACTCTCTCTTAGTGTCCTTTCCTCCCGTCTCCTAGAGATCAGCACGGTTCTGCGTAAGCTAGGGTCTACCCTCTCAGAATCGACCGGCTTCCACGCTGAACTCCTAAACTCCTTCGACTCCCTGAAGGATCTTAATCCTCCGGGGCCTGCACCCACTTCTCAAGTCATCCCTAATTGTCCTCCTGAAACTTTATCACGGCATAAGTCAGCCTCAACTAAAACCACCAGGCAAACCAGATCTAACAAAGCCGCCTTATCCCTTCCAGAACCTGCCCCACTAATTGCCTTGTCCCCCCTATGCCCGGTTACATTTGATGTATCCTTCCCCTCACGGTCCAGCTCCAAGCTAATTGACTCTTCCCCTTCCCATCTTTCCTCCCCTCCTCAGCAACCCGAAATCTCGGCACTTCCTGTCAGCGGTATCCCCTCTGGCAGTGCTAGTAATGTTCTTCCCCCCCCCATCCCTCCTAAAACCCTGTCAGTTGTCTCACCTAACGTTCCTTCAAATATTGACCTCTCCAATAACCCTATCCCCCAGGCGTCCTCTGGCTTGTCAGATATATTGCTTATTAAGGCTACTGCTCCCCCTTGACCGTACCGAAAGCCAGATAAATCTTTGTGACTGAGCTTTTCCCATCTACCTCGACGGACGACATCATTCGCCACATTGGTGATGTCATTGGGGTTGATGTCCTTACGAACAACATAAAGGTTATCAAGCTATCGGAGGGTAGATGTTCTTCATTCAGGATCATTGTCCCCCCCACCCTCTTTGACCTCGTTTTATGCAAGGTCAACTGGCCTAAGGACGCTTTTATTAAGGAGTTTCTCCCTCGGAAAGACTATCACCGCTGCCTCCTACTCCTCGCCAACAAAAACTTCCCGCCCTCTCCATCTACTTCCAAAACGTGAGGGGGCTTAGGACTAAGACGCACGCTACCTTTCTCTCGTCTCTTACCTTACCCCATGATATTATCTGCCTGACGGAAACCTGGCTCTCCACCAATATCTCTGACCTCGAGATCATTAACCAAGAGTACAATCTTTTCCGTAAGGATCGGTGCCAAGGCGATCCCAATCGACGGGGTGGTGGTGTTCTCATTGCTGTGCGCTCCTCCCTTAATGTCTCCCCTATATCGATCCCCTTCATTGATCCACTCGAAATCCTTTCCATCAGGATTCACTTCTCCTCCTTCGACGTTATCCTTTCGACCTGCTACATACCCACCCGATCCGATGTAAACGTATTCACGCACCTCTCTAGTGCACTTGATTATCTCGCTAACTCCTTAACAGATAAAGATCACCTTCTACTCATTGGGGACTTTAACCTACCACACATTACCTGGTCACCTGACTCTGAGTATCACTGTCTTACTCCCTCGAACCCCACTTCGCAACCTTATATCACATTTATCGACTCTATCAGTTATCCCTCCTTGTTCCAGCTTAACTCTGTCCTTAATTTGAACCAACGCTTGCTTGACCTAGTCCTTTCCAATGATCCGGATAACGTGCTTGTCTCTCGCAGTGCCGCCTCCCTCTGCTCAATCGATCCTCACCATCCTCCCCTTTCAATCTCTATCATGCACTTAAATAACTCCCACCATCTAACTTCCCCCTTGCCAGCCAGTTTCAATTTTCGCAAAACCAATTTTGATCTTCTTCAGGCTAACCTTAGTGGATTCTGCAATAGTGTGCCATCCATGGATCTCTCTGAACCAGTTGATACCTCCAAACTTTTTGACGCCCTGCGTTCATCTATCTCTTCTTCTACTCCGTTCTCTTCTCCACCTCCTCATGACTCTTCTCCCAAATGGTACACTCGAGATGTTAAGTCTCTGAGGAACAGGCGCAACTACCTTTGGCAAAAATATCTTCACTCCGGGTCCCCTGCTGATTATGAAATCTTCTGCGCTGCCCACAGTGAATTTTCTTCCCTTGTTAATTCCCGTTATAAGGCCTATTTATCAAGTGTTAAATGGAACATCTCCTTGAATCCACGTCTTTTCTTCTCCTTTGTAAACTCTAAGCGGGAACGCAAAGGGGACAATTATCCTCTGGCCATCTCTTACCTCGGTTCGAAGAGTGATGATCCCACTACTATCGCGAACCTCTTCGCCAACTTATTCTCTTCCACCTTTAGGGATCGTCACTTTGTGTCAGATGAAGAATATTTTACTTCTTTGAAGCCCGCTCCTAGTTCCCTCCCTCTTAACTTCCCTAATCTTAATATCTCCGAGGTGGAAGTACTTGCTGAGCTCTTACACCTCAAGGATGACTTTTCTCCCGGCCCTGATGGAATTCCACCTATCGTATTAAAGAGATGTGCTTCTCTTCTAGCTGGACAACTATCGCGACTTTTCAATGTCTCTATCCAGTCGGGTATATTTCCCGACTGTTGGAAGACGGGATTTCTGGTCCCAGTCCACAAAAAGGGATCCAAGATTGAAGCATCTAATTATAGGCCCATCGCTAAACTTTCTGTTATTCCTAAAATCTTCGAGAAGATACTTGTTGGCAAACTGTACCCCTTCCTTACTTCCTCCATCTCTCCTAATCAGCACGGCTTCCTAAAAGGTCGATTACCACTACTAATCTTGTGCAGTTCGTTTCCTTCACCTTAAATGCTTTAGAGCGTGGCGAAGTCGTCGAGGCTATATTCACTGACATGAGTAAAGCTTTCGACAGCATTCCTCATAGTCTTATATTATTAAAGCTTAAACTGGTTGGCTGCCCTGATTCCTTCCTAAGGTGGATCGGTTCCTACCTGCGTAATAGAACATACCGTGTTCGTTTCCGTACTTCCCTCTCCCATAGCTTTACCGCTACTTCCGGCGTTCCCCAGGGCAGCCATATTGGTCCGCTACTATTTATCATCGCTACTTACGACTTATCCAGCGTTATTTTGAATTCCTTTCTTCTCTCCTATGCTGATGACACCAAGTTGTACAAAAATATTGTCCTTCTGACAATCTTGACCTACAGCATGATCTCAACCGCCTCTCTCTGTGGTGCACCAAAAGCAACCTTATTTTAAACGTCCTTAAGTGTGAGCATCTTTGCTTCAACCGCAAACGCAACTATTCTCCCCACATATTTTCAATTAATTCAATTAATTCAGCTCCTCGGTGAGGTCGGTGAGCTGCGTCCTTGACCTGGGGGTCCTTCTTGACTATAAACTTTCCTTCAATGAGCACGTAAACCACATAATCCGGAGAGCAGGTGTCATGTTGGGGTTTATTTCAAGGTGGTCTAGGGAGTTCTCCGACCCATACGTGTATAAAATCCTTTTCACTTCCCTTGTCCGTCCCATACTTGAGTACGCCTCTCAAGTCTGGTCTCCTTACCATAAACTCCTTATCGACAGAATCGAGGCCATCCAGAAACGTTTCCTCCGTTTTACCCTCCTTCGCCTCCCCTGGTCCCATCCTTTCCGTCTCCCCCTTTATGCGGATCGTCTAAAGCTCATTAATTTACAGTCTCTCTCGGGACGCCGTGTCATGGCCGATTTATCTTTCGTGCATGGCATCACCCAGGGACATATTGTAGTCCCGGACATCCGCAGCCAGTTCGTCCAGCGTTCCCATGGTAGATCCCTCAGAGCCTGCAAATCTTTCGTTATCGGCTACCACCACACCGACTTTGGTAGGATGGAGCCCATTACACGAATGCTTAGGTTGTATAATCGGGCCATCCCCCTACTTCAAGCCGCATGTGATAATATCTATGCACGTTCTATCTTCCGCTCCTTGGCTGATCGCGTGTCATAGTTTTGCAGCCCTTCCGGACCTTCCCCGACCCGACCGGACGCCATTTTGTTTAGATTGCCTCATAACTTTAGATTTTTGTATTTCAGTTTATATCGTAATATATCTTTTCTTCCTTAGCTTTATGTAGCTTAATACTCTTTAGATTGCTTCATAACATAGATGTTTTAATTCTAGTTTAAGTCCTAATATAACTTTTTTTTTCCCTTTGCTTTTTGTTGCTTAAATTTCCCTTTTTTTTTGTTGTTTTTTTTCTTTTCCTCTACTGTTGTATTAACTTGTACTAAGTTAAGTTAAATAAATAAATAAATAAATAAATAAATTAATAAATAATTCTTCTGTCGAGCGTAATTCCCTATTTTCAATGCTCAGTCAAGCCCGTTCAAATGTGAAGTTGCCCTCATAAGGAGTGGCGTAGATACATCCCAATGGCAACTTACTTGTACCGAGCGTACCTCTTACTGGATTTCCCTCTCTCGCCCTAACAGTTGGATCTACGCCACCGAGACACTCCGTAACCCTGACGTCGTGTGTAACAGCTCTTTTCAGTCCTTTGAATTAAATCAGACAACGTTACTCCACATTGAACCCACTAGCTATCTCAGAACCAGTAACTACATCATACATGGCCAAAACGAGAGGCAAGGCTCTAGTTTCCCAACTACCACGCGTAAATGTCACAGCTCTCTTCGCAACCAAGCCTGATCCTAAATACTCCTTCCGAGGACCCCTATATCAACGAACTCCCCAGGAAAACCAGAAGACGAATTGCACAAATCGGACGAATTGACAGCAAGAATTTCACGGCAGAAGGAGGACGAACAGGTACCCCTCCTGAACTTGAACAACCACCACATTCACCATAAGACTATGTTATACGTAGTCTTCTTCATTATTTGCGTAATTGGAATTATCCAATTATGTAAAAAACTGAAAGGCCCAGTATGTATTTAAATAAACGGGGTCTATTCCGGTCGTTCATAACCGATTCTGCTATTTTGACAATCTGCTATTTTCCGCAGCATTTTTGTTGTGTTTTCGAAAAAACAATGCCTCTTATACAATGGTTATAAAGAGTGGTACGGTGACCGAACAGATAAATCACAATTTTATTTTGTGCGCCTTTTTTCACACCTTCTTTGATGCTGCCGTAGCTTTGACATTTACTCGCCACTGGACATTTTAGGTTTTTCTTAAATTGGCTTTGATGCAAGCTTTCTCTGATTTGCGTTTTGTTCAATTCGGCGCATATTTACGACTCATATGCAACGATATCTTGAAGTTTTTTTTCAATTTTCAATTGAATATTGATTTTTACTTATATTTTGGCGAATATTTTTATTGTTTTACTCTAGGTTCTTCTCAAACTCCTTACAATGACACCCGAACGAACGTCCTACATGATCGCGGTCGCACGCTACACTGATTAAGAATTTTGCACAACGCTTATTAACAACAATCATGCGTACCCACGATGCAATAGCCCGATGACGTCTAGCGCAAAACAAATGTAGCACGATAAATACGTAAACGCATGCTCTATCCGTTGTGGCCTCAACCGTTATTATCGCATTAATAGCCTCGTAAACATTAGTGATTGAATTCTGACGGTATATTGTACCGCAAAAAAGTTTAACTGGCTATGAGTGTACGCGACGAGCGAAATGACGTTTTCACGTCAAAATAATGACAACAGGATTTTCGTACTAATTTTAACTTACAAGGATTATCGAAAATAGTACGGAAACAGAATAGATAAATAAAAAGTTCATTTATTGTGCCGTTTTTTATTTCTTCCTCGATGCTGCCATTGCTCTCACACTTGCTCCCCACTAGACATATTTGGTTTTTAATATTCGTTTTGATGCGTGTTTTCTCCGTTTTGAGTTTTTTACAATTCGGTGCATACAAACGACTCATATGAGACGATATGCATGACGTTAAACTGCATTATCGAAATCCGCTTTTGTGCCTTTTTTTTAAATCTAAATTTTAATTAGCCACCGTTGCGTGAGATCATAACCATTTGCTCAAGTAAATAAGTCATCTCGTTCTCTTCTTGAGTTATTTTGTAATGGTTCCCTAACTGGTTCCCTCACAACCTTAGGTCCCCTGTCAAACCTACGAGGCTGGTCCTTCATTTGTTTTTCCGTTCGTCCTTCACTTGTATCCTATTACGACTTGAAACTGCAGCCGCAATTGCACCTCAACAAATCTTGGGTCAAATTGTGCATAGTTCAACGTCCCCTAGCATCCCCTATTGCCTTAATGGCGAAAAGAAAAAAATATGTAATCCTGATGTAAGGCAGATATGGACATATATATATAAGGTTTGTTTCTTATTGACTATGAATCAAACGATGTGTTGCTCTGTAAACAAAGTTTTTATTTTCATGAGTTACATTCTATGACTTAAGTAAAACTCACTTGTAAACAAAGAAACGACATTTAACGTTTATTATTCACAGTGTTACTTTCTTTATTTATCTTTTGTTAATAATCTAAACAAATTAAATAAGGTTCAGTCTTAACCGCTATATCATCTTTTTACAATACTTTTTATAACCTCTAAAAGTCTTCCGCATTGACAGCCCTCCGTTACCGACAGTACGAAACGTTCCGTCACAACACCACGCTGCATTACCGACAAAGCGAGTCGCGGTCAAATTCAAACCAAAGAAATGTTTTATCGTTTTCTTTACATCTCCCCCGCAACGGAAGAAAATTTTCAGTAAAATTTTCGAGAACATCACTCGCAACTCTATTCTTCGTCTTCTTGACATCTAATTGTAGAAACTGGTATCAATTTTGTGATATGGAAAAGATTTGACTCCATTTTTTTGTGGCTTGTATTTATTCTGTATATAGAATTAGAAATTTTTTCTACTATTTTATACGGTCCAATTCTTAGTTCGTCCAATTTCTTCCTATTTAGCTTATTGCCATTTTGCACATATACCATGTATCCTACATTAAATTCATAGTATTTTCGGTTTTTATCAAACATTGTTTTGTTGTAATCATGCGACTTTATGGTATTTTCAAGGGCAATTTCCCTGTCTCTAATCCAATCACTGTGTGACTTTTTTTTCTTAATTCCGTTGGTAAAATTGTGCCATCTGTACCATGTAAAAGATAAGTTGGTGAAAAACCGGTAACTGAGTGACTGGTTTCATTGTATTTCTTAACACATTCATGCGCGATGGTTGTCCAAGATATTTTTTATTATATTTTTCCTTTTCATTTATTCTGCATCTCATTTTATTGACCAATGTTTGGTTCAGCCTTTCATTTAGACCATTGGAAAACGGAGCATTCACTGCTGTAAAAACCATAGGTATTTGCTTGTCCTTTAAAAATGTCTTAAATTCTTTTGAATTTATTCCAGGATATTGGTCTGTTAAATCATACCAATGTCTTCTACGTCTACTATGCTGATGACAAGTTTTACAAAATCGTTGGCACTCTGAGTTTTCGATGTTAAGATGAATGCATACCGAGTAAAGTGATCTACCAAGAGATGCAGATATTTCTTTGTAGATCTTGAACCACCGAAGCCTCCAATTGTGTCTATAGACATTATTTCAAATGGCTTCGTGGCCGGACCTAGATGTGACATTAAGCCAAATTTTTCATGTCCCCTTGATTTGTTCTTAATGCATATTTCACAGGTCCTGCAAGCTGTCCTTATGTTTTTTGCCAAGTTTTTGGTTGTAAATAATGGGCTCATTGTCTTCTGCATCTGTCCAATTCCGATGTGACCTAAGTCTTTATGTATTGTTTTTAAAAGTTTTATGCTAAATTCTTCCGATATAATTATTTTCTCTTTTTTCTTTGCTTTTTTGAAGTAGATCTTGTCTTTTACAATTAACTTGCTTTTATTATTTTGAATTTCTTCATTTTTATACTGATCTGTTAGAATATCGTCCAGTTTCATAAAGCTCACAACTTTGAGCTGTTCATCTGCGTTTTCATTTGACTCTAGTACGGGATTCCTGCTAAGACCGTCTGCTTCTAAATTTTGTATTCCTGGTGCATATTTTATTTTAAATTCATATTGTGATAGATAATAGGTCAAGTCACCTAGTTCCTCATCCGGTCTTGATTTCAAATTCATGTTTTCTAGCGGTTTATGATCTGAATAAACCGTGAATGATTTTCCTATTAACCAGTATTGCCAGTACTTGACCGCTTCTTTAATAGCTAGGCATTCCAAATATATTGCTTTTTTTTCTGTTGTGTTTCATTAAGTTTTTTTGAAAAGTATGCTACTGGTTTTTCTTTTCCATCAGGCTGTATTTGTTTTAAGATTGCTCCAACCCCTTCTAATGAAGCATCAGTATAAATATCTGTAGGTAATTCTTGGTCAAAAATCTCTAGTACTGGTTGAGTACATAGTAATTTCTTTATGGTGTCGAATGCCTTCTGACATTCTTCCGACCAAACGAATGTCTGGTTTTTTCGCAGTAAGTTATGCAATGGATCTAGTATTATTGCACTCTTAGGTATATATTCGTTGTAAAAATTGATTTTTCCTAAAAATTTTCTTATGTTCTTTTGCGTTTTTGGAACCGGAAAGTTCTTTATTGAAATCAAGTTGTCCTTCACTGGTTTAACCGAGTTGTTCTGTATAATATGACCTAGATATTTAACCGAGTCTGAGGCAAATGTACACTTCGTAATTTTTAACCTAAAACCTTCTGTTTTGATGGCTTCAAGTAGTTGCGTCAGATGATTCATATGCTCAGAAAAAGTTTTTGAAAATATGAGAATGTCATCTATGTAGTTGACGGCGAAATCAGTAAGCTTGTATTTTCTGAGTATGTTACTTAAAATCCTTTGGAAAATCGCAGGAGAAGTCTTAAGTCCAAATGGTAGACAAGTCCATTGGAAATGTCCCTCCTGTGTTACAAATCCTGTTTTTTTCCTGTCTTCGATTCGCAAGGGTATAGACCTAAATGCAGAGTTGATGTCTAATGTTGTATAAAAATTACAATTTCTGGTCTTCATCATTAAGTCTTCCATTAAGGGAAACGGTTGAGCTTGAGGTATTATTATTTTATTTTAGTCTCTGAAGTCTATACATAGCCTGGATTTTCTGTTTTCTTCTTTCTTGAATGCTAGCGTAACCGGTGCAGCAAATGGACTGTAAGATTCTTCTATTAGCTTACAATCTAACAATTTTGCAATTTGCTCTTCTATCTCTTTTTTATCTTTTAAAGTACATCTGTAAGGTCTCTTACTGCAGTATTTATCTATTAACAGGTCTATTCTTGCTTCATATCCGTTGACAGTGCCTACATCGTATTTGTTTTTCGCAAAAACTGATTCGTATGTGCTTACTTGATTATTTAGTTCAGATTTTTGTTTTTCATCTAAATGGTTTATTTTCATTTCAAAGTCGTTTTCTTTTACGTGTTCGTTGAAATTAATTGTGTAGTTTTCTGGAGTTTTAATATTATGTTCATTTATAATTTCGCTTTTAAAATCCATCTTTTCTCCTGTACCAATTTTTTCCAGTTTGTTTGTATTCTCACAGTTCGAGTTTAGTTTCTGGGTTATTCTCAAGTCTTCATTCTGTGTCAACCTGAAAGTTTGTATCAAGTCAAGTCCTATTAAAAAATCATACTTGAAGTTTTTTTCCTCAATATTATACACATCCACATTTTCCTCCAAGTCTAAGATTTTTATTTTCAAATTAGTCAAACCAGTTGTCTTTTTCACACCATTAATTGTTACTAAATTTGTTTTATTCAAACTTTTTTCTTTTCCTTTTATTTTCAATAATCTAGAATTAATTAAGGAAACATTGGAGCCTGAATCATAAACTCCTTTTATTTCTAATATATCATTTACTAGTAGTTTGACAATTATTAATGGTGTGATTGCTCGTTTTTTTGATCAGCATCATTTAACTCCGTTTCAATTACAGAGTTGTTGACATGTTTAATGAAATTTTTCTTTGTGTTATCCCCTTCCTTTGGTCTAAACCAACATGTAGATTCCGGGTGGTAACGACCAGCTTTATTCAATTTCTCACAAATTTTACATGGACTTTTTCCTTCATTTTTATCATTCGTCCTTATTAAATTTCCATCTCCGAATTTCCTTTTTGGCAGTAAATTTTTCTTATTTACCTTATGTTCATACTTGCTTACCTCGTTAAACAACTGCACAGTATCGTTGAGTGTTTCTCGATCAATTTTATTCAGAATGAATTCGGGCAAGCCAGCCGCAATGAAGTCTACCAAAGTACCTGTATCAATCGATCTCCTCATATCCAACAGCAGTTTTTCTTTTCGTATGGCATAATCTAACAATGATCCATCTTTATATTTAAATAAAAGTGCATATGTTACCGGACTCCAGCCTTTGTTTGCAAATGACTCATAAAATTTGTTTTTCCATGTTGACCACTCTGAGTTGATAGTCAATTTAATAATCATGGAGCTGTACCAATTCACACAACTTTTGTCCATAAACAGTCGAAGTTATTCAATTTTTCTCTCGTCTGTTGTAACATCACAGCGGACGCACTCTTTTTCAAAAATATCAATCCATTGAGTTGCGTTTGGGTTCTTACTTGTAAACTTTTCAATTACAAACTTTTCTGCAATTCTGTGTGTTTTCCAATAATTTCTCAAACACCTTCTCCAATGAATCAATTCCTTTTGCACTCACAGCAGTAGTTTGTTCTGGCTTCATTTCTTCTAAAAACTGATCCCCGAATTGCAAGTTACCATCTTCGTCTATGTAAATTGACCTCAGTTCTTCTGTCAGCGTAATCCAGACTCTTCGAGTTTGAAATCTTTTTATTTAACTGTTTTTCACCTTATTGTAGGCTGATGTTTTTAATATCTCTTTGTGATGACCAACTGCTTGTAGGGTTTTTGGTACAGCATACACCTTCTCCTTGCTTGTTGTTATTGAGGTTATAGCCGTTATATTAGTTTTCACATCACTTCCCGGCAGTACCGTGAATTCGAAACGTAACTTCTCCATTTTCTTCTGACTTCAATAAACAAGAATGTCGTTTTATAAGGTTTGTTTCTTATTGACTATGAATTAAACGATGTGTTGCTCTGTAAACAAGGTTTTTATTTTCATGAGTTACATTCTGTGACTTAAGTAAAACTCACCTGTACCTGTACGTTTATTATTCACAGTGTCACTTTCTTTATTTATCTTTTGTTAATAATCTAAACAAATTAAATAAGGTTCAGTCTTAACCGCTATATCATCTTTTTACAATACTTTTTATAACCTCTAAAAGTCTTCCGCATTGACAGCCCTCCTTTACCGACAGTACGAAACGTTCCGTCACAACACCACGCTGCTTTACCGACAAAGCGAGTCGCGGTCAAATTGAAACCAAAGAAATGTTTTATCGTTTTCTTAACATATATATGGAAAATATGTATATGCCTGTATCTACCATAAGTTATAGAATAAAGGACACATGTACTCGCCTAACATTAAGAAATAGAAAAAGTATAAATAACAAAACGTAATACAATATACACACATAGTAAATAATTTCCACAAAAAACAAAAAATATATATATATACATTAATTATAATACAATAGAACGGTCCTGATTAAATATACATAGTTTTAAACCTCTTTCACGCCATCTCAACGACAAAAATTTCCCCAGTCACACATGTTCCATTTTTCCGCTACACCCTTCTTGTAAAAAAAAAAAATAAACCTTTCATGGGAACTCGTCCGTTCCCAGCCTAAAATGCTGACCCCAGCCTAAATGAAACTTGATCGCGACAGAATTAATAATCAACCGCGCGACAAAATTCCCGTTGCGATCAAATTTTATCACTCTAATAAAATTTGATCGCAACCAAATCGTAGCATCGTCGTGATGAAATCTGATCGCGTAAGTTCGGAAAACAAACTAAAAGCGTTAATTGCGCACATTCCCGGTCGCCATGCCTGACCTAATGAAAATGCGCATCAGCACTTTTGTGTCCCTACTTAAGGGCCGCAAAATGACGCGCATTTCAGTCGTGATTTTGGACCGGTGACTTACAGGTCGCCACATCCATTTCTAAAACTTTCCGTCTTTTCTGTCTTATTGGCTGTTTCGTTCGTCTTCCCTTTTTTTTGCCACCAGTCAACGGGCAGCCCCGGGCTGGTATTAAGGAAAAGTGAATTTAAATTAATAGAAACTGGAAAGACAGTAATCGAAGTGTAAGTTAAGAAATTGAGGAGAACATAATTGAAAATTCTAAGATATTAAAATACTAAACAAAAACCACGAAATGTTCTGAAAATTTAGTTGAAGTCTAAGTTGAGTTACTTTTGATTAAAAGAAATTGGAAAGACATTAATCGAAGTGTAAGACAAGAAATTGAGGAGAACATAAATGAAAATTTGAAGATATTAAAATGTTAAACAAAAATCACTAAATGTTCTCAAAATTTGAATGAGGTGTAAGTTGAGTTAATTTTCATTAAAGGAAATTGGAAAGACATAAATTGAGGTTCTAAGTTGAGTTGATCAAAAGGAATTGGAAAGACAGTAATCGAAGTGTAAGTTAAGAAATTGAGGAGAACATACTTGAAAATTTTAAGATATTGAATAATAAACAAAAATCACGAAATGTTCTCAAAATTTTATTGAGGTTGTAAGTTGAGTTAATTTAAATTAAATTGGAAGGACATTAATCGAAGCGTAAGACAAGAAATTGAGGAGAACATAATTGAAAATTTTAAGATATTAATTAAAGAAAATTCCCGAAATGTTCTCAAAAATTTAATTGAAGTTCTAGGTTATTAAAATATTACAAAAAAATTTAATCGGAATTAAAGTTACAATAAAGGAAGTACTGAAACAATAATATTGTTGTGTAAAATTGTAAAAAAAAACATATATAAACAGAATAAATTGAAAAAAAAATACAGGCAAAAGTAATTTTTCTTGAAAAAGGAAAGGTCGGGTGCAGGTGACCTTCGCACTCGGGAAAGCCATACCTGTTCCTTTCCCTTTAACACCCTGGGATAAAACATTCTTGTGCTACTTTAGTTGTGTACTCGATAGCGATGACCAAAAGAACACGGCTAATGAATTCCTAAGTCGGCTTACTACCATATCTACCCTGTTAAATGAAGCAACGCGGAAATTTACAAACGACGACATACTGTTAAGATCTCTTCTACAAGAAACTGAAACTCACGCAGTCAGAATCAGTGAAGAGGGGCTGTTAAACGGCCAATTACAGACGCTAGCAAATGTCTTCTCTGAAAGGAAACTCGCCCCAATGTCTGATTATATATCGAACACGCACCAGCCAAAACCCAGGATAGACCAAACACAGAAAAATGCCATAAGAAACCACACTTGTTTTAAATGTGGCCAACCAGGTCACACAGTCCCTCAGTGTCAATTATCACCTCCCACCCTAAAGCGCACCGGAGGACCTAATGCATCCGCCATACTCAGCCGCGAATAGAACTGAAGATTGTCGGAGAAGAGAAAGTCTTCCGTATCACCAACGAGGTGGTGTGTATCACAATCGGGTGTAGTATCTCTATTTGTTCTTTTTGCCTTTCCATATTCCTTAATGGTATTTTATATTTTGTGAAGGGTATACTTGGCTAGGTGGTATATGCACTTCCTCTTTAACTCTACTATTCCTAGACCAGTCAATTGGTATGTGAGTTCATTATTTTCGCATTGGCTTATTAGTGGGGTTGGCTTTGGGATCCAATATAATCAAGCCTTGTCCTGGTGCATGGGAGTGATTATTGGTCTTACGTTCACCAATATTCGTATTCGGCAACTGGCCGGGGCGTGATCGGTTGCTTTGAATAGTGCCGATATATAATCCGTACGCGAAGGTTTTGCCAACAATGGGTCCCCATTTTGACAGATGCTGTATATATCGTTCACGTGGGTGCATTGAATTCTGTAATTCACTTCTGTTAAGCCGAAGTTGCGTTGCGATCGACTGGTGTTTAAAAAATACATACTCGTGTCGTGGACATAGTAGGAGTTGTGGCCTGTTTCAATCGGAGAGGTGAAGATCCTGTTTAGGGTGCATGGTTGGGCTTCTTAAAGGGTATTTGTATTTGGATCAGCGTTCCTACTTGGCTGCCTTCGTAGTCTACCGTTGCTATCCTTTGTACGGTTATGGAATCCATGGTTGTTTTTCTTCTTATTTTGTTTTTTTTTTCCAGAGGCGTTAGTGTAAACCTCCAGGATCTGGTTTGTCGGTACCAGCAAAGGACTCAATCCCTTCTGTTTAGGGCTTCTAGTGCTATGAACAGGTCCATGATTTCTAAATAGATCGGTTGTAACTCTGTAGCAAACTGAGCAAATTGCTCAAAATTTAATGGACCGACCGCAGCCAAAATTCACCGCTGGCAACTCTACAACGGAAGTAGATGGGAGAAGCCTAACGACCCGATATAGATAACGGGATCCCCAGCGATCCTCAGCAACGGAGGAGAATGATCGTTCTCTTTGGGATGCTGACCGTGGTCGAGGACGGTGCTGTGCGCGAGGAAACTCGGATGGTTTTTGGAATTTCTTTGTAAATTAATTTTCTATTCCTTTTTTTTGATTATTAAAGATATTTTGTTTTTGTTTTACAATAATTAAGTTTAAAGTAAGGGTTATGTACCTAAATCATTTAAGTGTTAAATTTCCTTAAAAAAATTATAAAATTTAAATAAAAGTGAAATCTGCAAAACAAAAAACGGAAAGGTTTAATATATAAAATTTTGGAGTGAACTAAATTTCGAAGCAACAACTTCGAATACATTTATGTCAATCCCCCTTTTTAAGAAAGGAAAAAAAAAATAGTGGAAAAGAATTTTTAACGATGATCCCGTGACTTCGGATGTGAACGAACATGTGAGCGGGGCTCAGTATCATAAGGAAGAGTTAAGTTACTTTCTTTTCTTTTTTTTTTTTGCTCGTTTTCTTGGTGCGTTTTCTTTTCCTTTTTTTTTGTTCTTGGTAGACACGTGGTGCGCATCATTTTTCATTGCACGAGGGAGCCTGAGCCGGCGTGATACTGCCATCTTGAACGTGTCATCGTGGAATTTTGTATTCGGATCGGGCGACCCCGCAAGGTGGTAAGCGGAAAAAGGGAAAAGCATTTGAAAACCCCTCATCCTCAGCAATAACGTGAGTACTTACCGTGTACAGATAGTAAAACTATAATAAGGATATACAAAGGTGTGATGTTAAATTTGTTGATTTTGGTGAATACGCGTCAGTAGCTACAGAAAATTCAAGGCAAATCAGTGCGGATTTTATGCCATTTCCCTTCCAAGCAAATGAATGTTCATTATCAAATATTAAACCCATAGAAAACGAATGGTCTTAGAAATCCAGGTGTGTTCGTCGTCAACTAAAAGATAGTGAAATTCTACAGGCACAAGTTGCTGGAAACAGTCCCGATAACTTACCAGGAATTTTCTTGTATGCATGCGTTTACACCTAATCAGGTTATATTCATTAGTCAAGAATTGGTAGCTAGAAGACTCGTGAGATGGACAGATGACTCAGAATTAATCGCATAGACTTATAAATAAAATACATATAAAAATATATAAAAACTCTAGGAGCGAAATGTCAATTTAAGTGGAATTGAAGTTTTTTTTCTTTTAATCGTTCCTCTGAACTATACAATCATTGATATAAAAACGAAGAAAAAGGAGATTCGTGTTAATGAAGAATATTTGGTTAATGCATATTTTTTCGTAGTAGAACAAGGCAATTAATTTATCTTGGAATTTATAAGTTTTTATATATTTTTTTTTTTTTCTAGTTAAACTAGTAACATTTTTTTTGTTGTGTTCCTTCTTCTTAAAACAAGAACTGCTCTATAAAGTACTTTCTATTCTACCTTGGACATTACATAATTCTCGTGCCATCAAAAATTGTGAGAAAAAAAAGAGTGCACTAACTTTCAAATTTTGCTAATTATTTAAGAACTTGTTTTGTTTTATTTTTTTTTTTTTGACTATTTATTTTTGTTACTAAGTTCTTTAAGTGAAGTGTTCCATATATATATTTGTCTGTTTTTTTTTGGAATCTTATGGGTATAGCAATGAGCATGATTTTTAAGTAGATTAACAACTGAGGTTGTTAAAGACAAATAATATTTTTGATTTAAATTTGAATATCTAGTTTCCATTTTTTTTGTACCTTTAAATACATTACATAAAGTCCATGAAATTATTTGGGAGAGATGTAATGCATTACGAATTAGATAAAGATTGCTCGTTGGAATTCCTAGAAGATTATTAACTGACGTTTTGTCCACCATCTGGATAAACGTAAGACAATAAATATCGGGAATAAACAAAAAAAAAGATCAACCCAATTTAAAGGGGAAAAAGGGGACACGAAACATGTGGTAAATTATATATAGTGGAAGGGTGTCCCATGTCCCTCGCCCCTCCGAGAATTCGTGGTCGATAGTTGAAAATAATGGGGGAAAGCCGAATCGCATTCGGGTAAGGTTGGCTTTCCATGGTTGGGTGGGCTACGGTGGATCCGAAACCACCTGGATCCACCAACGAGACGAAGAGGATCCATCGATCGAAGGCGTCGCTCCCTATCCTACTTTCCATCTCATTAATTGGGATCTTTCTCCCCTCCTTACTCCCTGATCCCAGTCCTGGAAGCCCCTTCTATCTCGTTCCCTGATCCATTACTCCTTCCCCCTTCCGCTCTCCATCGTTTCTCATTCTGTCCTCCCTCCCCTCCTTGATGACGCAGAGGAATTCCCTGATTCTCCCCTGTTCCTTACAGATTTTTTTTTTTCTTTCTATCCTTTTTTTTTTGCTTTGGTTTCTTCTCTCTTCTTTACTTCCTTTGGGGAACACCTGGTTCCTTTGGTATGGCCACACGAACCTACAGGACGTGTTAAATCTTCTTCTGTAGTTCGGTCCGGCAGTCAGGCTCGAGCAAGATCCCACCCCATACAGCCGAACTAGCTAGCGATGGCAAGCCAGAACACGTCCGCCGCTCGATTGTCTGACAGGGATTTCTCGCCAGAGCGCACAAGCCTTCATGGCTATCAGAGCTGTCCCGAACAGCTCGTCCCTCTTCTGACTTCGTTACAGACGTCAACCCCAAATCACCAAACCGGATCCTATGAAGGAAAGGAGGTGAGTTCAGCATCGCCTTTGCCTTCCCTCTTGAACAAGTCTTCCGCGACTTGAAACATTTTTTTTTTATATTTTTCCTCCCCTCGAAAACTCATATTTACTACAGAACGGCGCCCAACGTGGGGCCCGAAAAGACTTTCTTTGATTCCTTTTAATTTGTTTTTCTTTGACCTCTAAAAATTTAATTTTTTTCTTCTTACTTGAGTTTAAGACCAAAGGCCCCACGACAAGGTTCTTCAACTGATTAGAGGTATAGCCTCTACGTCTTCGCTAGACGCGCACGACAACCTTCCCCAGTGGAGAATCTTTGTAAATCTCTCTCCATATAATTACATTTTGTTATGATACCTTTTTCCCATTTCAATCTACTTAGTTTACAGGAAACTCTTTGCCGTTTTCGTGCTGTACCATGGATGTCACTCCAAGAGCCTCCGCTGGAATTATCGGCAAGTCTGGTTTTCGTCCGTTTGACCGATCCGCGGAAATGCTACTTAGATGATTACTCCCTTTCTGTATGTTTTGTTGGGAGAAACGCCTGGACCTCCGGCTTGGAAGTATCGGCAAGATCGGTTACGTCCGTATTGACGATCCGCTGGTAGACTTCAGGATGTATTCTTCCCTTAATGTGGCAAAGAGTGGACTCATTGCTTTTAAACTCCCTCCTCATAGATCGACGTACCTTCTCCTTCTCGTTCAAATCGACTTTCGAGCGTGACTTCTGGGACTTGTAAGAGATATGGACACCTACCACTAGAAGTTTTTTTTTGTGAAATACTTATCAGATACCTTGTTTTCTCCTCGGACAGGACCGAAAACGAACAAGATTTTTTTTTACTCCCCGCATAACTTAAGCATTTTCTTTCTTTGTATATATAAATCCAACTTAGCTGGACTCCGCAGTTTTGACATCTCGAAAATTTAAGAGAAACTGGACGAACACACTGATAAACATTTTTTTTTGCAAATAAAATTCAGCAAGAAAGTAAATATCTAAATTAAAGGAAAATATATAACGAATAAACAGATGTTTGAATAAGAAACGTAGATTTGAGGAAAAATGTATATACTGAACCTTAATAATATGTATTTTTTTTCTTTCCACAGGAACTTTAATATGTTTTTATTTTTTTTGACTATTTCCAGTTTAGCTGGAGCATTTTTTTTTTTGAGCATTTCCAGTTTAGCTGGGTCATACTTATTTTATTTAAGCTTTCCCAGTTTTTGACATCTTGGGAATTGCGAAAAAACAAGGGGTCCCAAGGTCTCACAAACTGGTAGAATCTGTAATAGGTTATTTTAATACAATGTAGTTTGTTGTAACTTTTAATAACTATGAATTTAGTTAATTTCAAAATGAGAACGTTACTCGTCCGTAACTATAAATTTATCATTATGTATACGTAAGTGGAATTCCAAGATAATTACCATAAATAAGTACATATTAGCTTCTAGGTTAGATTTTTTGTTATATTTTTTTTTTCTTTGTGATCTCTATACAGATGATTCACACCACTCCAATTTTGAAGCATTAAGCTAAAGTAGCCGTAAGAATTTTTTTTTTGTTTGATTTTTGTATTTACGTAATTCTTTGTATATAATTTTCTTTGAGAACTATAAAATATTGTAAAAATATCGTAGCATTGAGGATAACTTAACTATTGTAAACCACACAGAAAAAAGAAAAAAAAAAGAAAAAATAAAAGAGCAAAAAAAAAAAAAATATACTTCAAAACTTCCTTCACCGCACTACATCAATTCAACAACGGACAACAACTTCACCTGGAAGTCAATATCAATGGAAAGTACAGCATCACCGACACACTTACAACCTCCATGCCCCGGGGCGCTCTACTATTTCCATCGATGTCAAATTCAACAAACAAAGCTCACTGGATATTAAATCACCAATGAACCATCGAATGGGTTAAAAAAAAATGGAATTTCTAAATTTACTGCCACAACCTACAAAAAGTGACGATGAAAAAGATCAGAAAATCGCAAATGGAACAGGAGTGTAAAACAACGAGAACTGCTCATGTTGAGCCAACAAAAACCGATAAATATGTCAGCCACATCATCACAAGAACTAATAACCTCACTACCAACAACAGTCAATTCGGTATTTCAAATACCAGTCATGTAGCAAATTTAGCTCAAATACCGAATATAATAACTACAAATCGTCCTAATTCGGTTGATAATAATAATGAACAATTGAGGAGAATAGAAACAGCAACGAGTGGTGATATATTGGCGAAACGACAACAAACTCAGAGATTACAACGGGACCGAAGATTTCTTATGAGGCATGGGCCCACAGCTTCTTTCCCTGTAACAGCAGTAAAGCACCCAACGCTAACTACCCCGGATCCCCTGTTGGTAGTCAGAAACTAGCAGCTCGGAATCATATTGCAGCTGTGTTAGTACCCACACCAGAATAGGTCATATCAACAAGTGTCAATCCCAGGAAGCAGTTGAAAGAAATCCCATCCATGCCATCCACCCGGATGATACCACATCGACTGTCGGACAAAACCTTACCTCCCTGCCATCGGGGCATGATAAACCTCGAGCACCTGTCATCAAGAAATAATACACCAACCACTATAAATCGGAAGAAATGGCCTCAAGATAATTCAACAGTGAAACCCAAAGTATTAAAAGTATATCGAGACAACCCAGACTTACAACGTCACCAAAACAACTCGGTACACCTCAACCTACGACACCAATAAAGGAGAAAATAGCAGCAGAAGTCAAAATAACATCTAGCGAACCCAACTAATCTGGAAGCCAAGAAAGCAAAACAACATTAGATGACCATGTTACATCACTAACCTAGTCGAAATCATAAAGACGTTAACAGCAACAACTTCAGCAACAATACCACCGACCGATGCCCCAATCTTGCAAGAGCCTTCAGCCTTTCCAAGGATGAATACAACCTTCGTAAGGGCTGCCCTGTAGCAAACTGAGCAAATTGCTCAAAATTTAATGGACCGACCGCAGTCAAAATTCACCGCTGGCAACTCTACAACGGAAGTAGATGGGAGGAGCCTAACGACCCGATATAGATAACGGGATCCCCAGCGATCCTCAGCGACGGAGGAGAATGATCGTTCTCTTTGGGATGCTGACCGTGGTCGAGGACGGTGCTGTGCGCGAGGAAACTCGGATGGTTTTTGGAATTTCTTTGTAAATTAATTTTCTTTTCCTTTTTTTTGATTATTAAACATATTTTGTTTTTGTTTTACAATAATTAAGTTTAAAGTAAGGGTTTTGTACCTAAATCATTTAAGTGTTAAATTTCCTTAAAAAAATTATAAAATTTAAATAAAAGTGAAATCTGCAAAACAAAAAACGGAAAGGTTTAATATATAAAATTTTGGAGTGAACTAAATTTCGAAGCAACAACTTCGAATACATTTATGTCAATCCCCCTTTTTAAGAAAGGAAAAAAAAAAAATAGTGGAAAAGAATTTTTAACAATGATCCCGTGACTTCGGATGTGAACGAACATGTGAGCGGGGCTCAGTATCATAAGGAAGAGTTAAGTTACTTTCTTTTCTTTTTTTTTTTGCTCATTTTCTTGGTGCGTTTTCTTTTCCTTTTTTTTTTGTTCTTGGTAGACACGTGGTGCGCATCATTTTTCATTGCACGAGGGAGCCTGAGCCGGCGTGATACTGCCATCTTGAACGTGTCATCGTGGAATTTTGTATTCGGATCGGGCGACCCCGCGAGGTGGTAAGCGGAAAAAGGGAAAAGCATTTGAAAACCCCTCATCCTCAGCAATAACGTGAGTACTTACCGTGTACAGATAGTAAAACTATAATAAGGATATACAAAGGTGTGATGTTAAATTTGTTGATTTTGGTGAATACGCGTCAGTAGCTACAGAAAATTCAAGACAAATCAGTGCGGATTTTATGCCATTTCCCTTCCAAGCAGTTGAATGTTCATTATCAAATATTAAACCCATAGAAAACGAATGGTCTTAGAAATCCAGGTGTGTTCGTCGTCAACTAAAAGATAGTGAAATTCTACAGGCACAAGTTGCTGGAAACAGTCCCGATAACTTACCAGGAATTTTCTTGTATGCATGCGTTTACACCTAATCAGGTTATATTCATTAGTCAAGAATTGGTAGCTAGAAGACTCGTGAGATGGACAGATGACTCAGAATTAATCGCATAGACTTATAAATAAAATACATATAAAAATATATAAAAACTCTAGGAGCGAAATGTCAATTTAAGTGGAATTGAAGTTTTTTTTCTTTTAATCGTTCCTCTGAACTATACAATCATTGATATAAAAACGAAGAAAAAGGAGATTCGTGTTAATGAAGAATATTTGGTTAATGCATATTTTTTCGTAGTAGAACAAGGCAATTAATTTATCTTGGAATTTATAAGTTTTTATATATATTTTTTTTTTCTAGTTAAACTAGTAACATTTTTTTTTGTTGTGTTCCTTCTTCTTAAAACAAGAACTGCTCTATAAAGTACTTTCTATTCTACCTTGGACATTACATAATTCTCGTGCCATCAAAAATTGTGAGAAAAAAAAGAGTGCACTAACTTTCAAATTTTGCTAATTATTTAAGAACTTGTTTTGTTTTATTTTTTTTTTTTTTGACTATTTTTTTTTGTTACTAAGTTCTTTAAGTGAAGTGTTCCATATATATATTTGTCTGTTTTTTTTTGGAATCATATGGGTATAGCAATGAGCATGATTTTTAAGTAGATTAACAACTGAGGTTGTTAAAGACAAATAATATTTTTGATTTAAATTTGAATATCTAGTTTCCATTTTTTTTGTACCTTTAAATACATTACATAAAGTCCATGAAATTATTTAGGAGAGATGTAATGCATTACGAATTAGATAAAGATTGCTCGTTGGAATTCCTAGAAGATTATTAACTGACGTTTTATCCACCATCTGGATAAACGTAAGACAATAAATATCGGGAATAAACAAAAAAAAGATCAACCCAATTTAAAGGGGAAAAAGGGGACACGAAACATGTGGTAAATTATATATAGTGGAAGGGTGTCCCATGTCCCTCGCCCCTCCGAGAATTCGTGGTCGATAGTTGAAAATAATGGGGGAAAGCCGAATCGCATTCGGGTAAGGTTGGCTTTCCACGGTTGGGTGGGCTACGGTGGATCCGAAACCACCTGGATCCACCAACGAGACGAAGAGGATCCATCGATCGAAGGCGTCGCTCCCTATCCTACTTTCCATCTCATTAATTGGGATCTTTCTCCCCTCCTTACTCCCTGATCCCAGTCCTGGAAGCCCCTTCTATCTCGTTCCCTGATCCATTACTCCTTCCACCTTCCGCTCTCCATCGTTTCTCATTCTGTCCTCCCTCCCCTCCTTGATGACGCAGAGGAATTCCCTGATTCTCCCCTGTTCCTTACAGATTTTTTTTTTCTTTCTATCCTTTTTTTTTTGCTTTGGTTTCTTCTCTCTTCTTTACTTCCTTTGGGGAACACCTGGTTCCTTTGGCATGGCCACACGAACCGACAGGACGTGTTAAATCTTCTTCTGTAGTTCGGTCCGGCAGTCAGGCTCGAGCAAGATCCCACCCCATACAGCCGAACTAGCTAGCGATGGCAAGCCAGAACACGTCCGCCGCTCGATTGTCTGACAGGGATTTCTCGCCAGAGCGCACAAGCCTTCACGGCTATCAGAGCTGTCCCGAACAGCTCGTCCCTCTTCTGACTTCGTTACAGACGTCACCCCAAATCACCAAACCGGATCCTATGAAGGAAAGGAGGTGAGTTCAGCATCGCCTTTGCCTTCCCTCTTGAACTAGTCTTCCGCGTATAGCGTCAGTTCGTTGAGGTCCAATCTAATGTGGATTTTTCGAAGTTGGTCCGAGTGGTTGGCTTTTTCGCTCATTTTTACCCTAAGGTCTTCTCCTCGTTGCACCAGCTTGCTGTGTCGTCCCACCATTTCATTGTTGGTGTTGCTCATGGCCTTCAACGTAGTGTTCATTATCGTGACCTGTTTCTTGGCCAGGTCTAGATTAATTTTTATATAATCGATCAACGGTCTGTGCGACCTCTCCAATGCTCCGTTGCATTGGGGTTGGTACGCTGTAGTCTCTAGTTTCTGGATTTTAAATAACTTGCTATGATATCTTTAAACATTTCTGACGTGAAATTCGCTCCTTGATCTGTTATCAACTTCTTGTGTATCCTGTAGCGGCTTATAATCTCGTCTACGAACATATGGGTTACCGTCTTAGCCTCAATGTTGGGTAGAGGTACTACATCCATGAATCGTGTGAGATCATCCTCAAAACTGAAGATGTATTTGTTCCCCTGTGCTGTCTCGGGTAGTGGTCCCACAAGGTCTACATAGACTTTGTCAAATGGTAGTGTCACGGTGTCCGTTATCATCATGGGTTCCTTATGTTTCCTGCTTAGTTTAATCAATTGGCAATTCTTGCATCTCTTAATATATTTCCGAATGTCTCTTTTCATTTCCAGGTGAACTCTCTTTTCAATCTTTGGCATGTTTTGGATACCCTTTGGTGACTTCCCGGAGTGGCGTCGTGACAGTCACGTAGTATGATTTCAATCTCCTGGGGGTCTGTTAAGATTCTCGAGCTCGGGGGTGCTACCCTGTATCTCATGTTCGCCGTTTTTATCCTCTGATGGGGTTTTTGTTTGCGTTTCTTCGGTTTTTTCATGTTGCTCCCTTGCTTGCTTGCGGGTGGTCACCATAACTTCGTAGGGGACTCTGCTTAGGGCGTCGGTGTTGTTATTTTTTCTCCCCTGTTTATACTATATCTCGAACGTATAGTCGGAGAGTTTGTGCCATAGGCGGAGTATTCTGCTTGTTGGACATTTAATACTTATAGCGCCTCTTAGTGGTTTGTGATCCGTGAATACTTTCACTGCCCGAACTATCGCCTGGAGCTCCCGCTCGATCGTTGAGTAGTTCCATTCTGCAGAATTCAGGGTATGGCTAACATAGGCGATGGGCTTCCCTTCTGTGCGTTGTCCTTGTGCTAGCACTGCCCCGCGAGCATCTCCACTTGCATCGATATATAATTTGAAGAGTTCCATTAAGTCTGGGTACATTAGTACCAGTGGGTTTATTAATTTTTCTTTCAGTGTGCTGAATGCCTTTGCACAATTCTCATCCCACTTAAACTTCACGTCTTTCTTCAGAAGGTTGTTAACCGGGGACGCTATTTTGGAGAAGTCTGATGACGACATCGTAATATATGGGAGAAATTTAATAGATCACCAGACGAAGCTGCGGGGGATATGAGAGCGATTCAGGGACCACCATTTGAAATTAGATGCAGAAAAATGTAACTTCCTGAAAAAGGAAACCATATATTTAGGGCATAAGTGCACCACAGATGGGGTGGCACCAGAACCAGTACAAAGCGTTAGAGAATTCCCTACACCCAAAAGCATTCGACAAGTGCAGTCGTTCTTGGAACTTGCGAATTATTACATCACTTGTTCGGTTTTAAATAAAATGCTTTTAATGATCAGTTAAGTGCATGCAAAACAGATTATCTCAGTTGAAAGAAACTGACTAGAAATTATGTAATAAAAATAAAAGCACTTTATTTTATTGCGGCAAGTCGTCAATTCAACCCAAAATGACTCAATACGAAAAATCAACTCTTGCTTCCTTCTTGCTTTATCCTTAAATAAAGGAGGACTGTGCTTGCGTTTCCATTGAGTTTCATTAAGAAGGAACCGTTATGTGAGTATATCATTTTGTTGTGTAATGTGAATAATTTCCCGAGTAACCCACATTACCGGCGGAAATTATTCACATTCACAAGTGGATTTCGCTGATACAACAATTGAGGTGCGCGCAGCGAAAACACCTCAATTGTTGAGTCAGCGCCCAAAGTCATGAGGTTGAGTTTTTTAGGTTTACATCTTACATCATTTTAACATTAAGTAGGTTAAGTTATTGTTAGGTTGCTTAATTTGTTTAGTTGTTCATCACGGAAGTAAAGTATATGGAAATCGACAGCTTTACTTCCGTGATCAATGAATAAAAATTCATGTGATTAAATTTAGAAGACAGTTGGAAGTTAGACAGCAGTTAGTCCGTTAAGAAGTTTTGTACATAGATCATAATAATTAGAATACAGTGCCTAAAACCGAAGAAGAAAAGGGTTTTCAATCTCATTTGGGAGTTTCACATGACATAAAAGTGGCGCAGCCGGTTTAGGAACAGTAATACGCGAAGTAGTGAGAAATCGTTTTGTGACATAAAAGTGACATAAACTAAAATAAAAATCTGGAAAGTGAAGTGAAAAAGTAACATTAAAGTGATATGAAAGTAAGAAGATGCAAGTAAAAAGCTGCTTAACATAAATTAGGAGGAAAAAATTGAAAATCGAAATAATCAAAGTGAGTAATCACTGTTATGAATAGCTAAGTGACTCGCATTAGTGTAAGAAAGGTAAGAAGTAAGTGCAAATTTGAAAGTGAAAATTTGAAAGTGAAAATTTGAAATCAAAGTGAAAATTTGAGAAAGGAAAAATAGCAAAGAAATTACAACGAAATTGAAAAAAAAAGAACAGTGAAAAAAAAAATAATAAAACAGTCGCATAAAGAATAAACAAAAAAAAAAGAAAAAGTGACAGTGTCAAGCAAGTCATTCGCAAATGTATTAGAAAGGTCGCTTGAGATCCAACACAGCACACTTCCCAGCAGCAGAAGCATTATCAGCAGCGGTATTACCGCCAAACCAACCAACAACGTCAGCAGCAGCAGCGTCAACATCATCACCAGCAGCACAAACAACAGAACAACAGCAAGAACAGCAACAAATCCCCTCACCGGTCAACCAGAAAATAGAAGAACCATCGATACCAGAAGCACCAGCAGGACAAGAACAATCATCAGCCACATCAACACCAAGAAGAACGGTGACATAGGACTTTAGACGATTTTGAGCAATTCCTCCAAAACTATTACACGGAGGCAGTGGCGTAACTAATTTTCTGGCCACCCCCCCGCAGAAAATCTCCTTGCGCCCTTTTTCCTAAGGATAACAATATAAACACAACTGATGTGCACTGTTATTTAGTTTTGTATTTAGTTTATTTAGTTTTGTTATTTAATTATGAAGAATATATATTCATATTAAATATTCTATATTTTACATTTATATTTATATTATTAATATTTTACATATTTATTTTACGCCGTTGCTGCTGGAGAGTGCAATCCTCTTCTTTGTCGCCTTCTTAAAAATTCATCGACTATCTCGACAAGGTTCAGAGTTTCCGTAATTTCATGCTCTATGCACAAAATACTCAAACCGGCTAGCCGAAGCTGTGACATGGTGCTTCTTAAATAGTTTTTGATTAATTTTAACAAGGAAAACGATCTTTCGGCCGTTGTCGATGTCACTGGCAGAGTCAAGTATAATATGAATGCAGTACATACATTTGGTAAACTACTTGCCAATATATGATGATCAACGTATAAATACTTTGCTATATCCAAAATTCTACTCATTTTCTGCTCTTTTATATCATTTTTGGCAATATTTTTTAAATTAATTATTTCAGTGGTTATATCTTTACTTAGATCTGCATCATATTTCTCCTGTAATCTCTTTGCAGACGTAATCAATTCATGGTCAGTTTTATTTAAAATAGCATCTGGAGTTAAAAAGTTGAAATATGAATTTACGGTATTCATACCACTGAATCTTTCTTGTAACTGAGTAATCATTATATCTAATGATTTATAATAAATTTCAACTTTAAACTTTTCTTCACTACTGGAAAAAGTAGAGTCAATGGCCAATTCTTCATGAAATTTTTTGAATCTTCGATTTCTCGTTTCTTTCATAACAGGATCTATTTGCCATGTTGATGCAATAACTTTTGCCTCGTTGATGAATTCTTCCCAATTCGACCCGACCGCAAATTCTTCAAATTTTCCAGTGTATTTTTGAGATATGTCACAGCCTCGTCTAATTTGATATTCTCGTGCTGTAAAAGCTTGGCAACGTGATTGATGTGCTCCAGAACTTTGAATTGGAAAAGCAGATGTAGTATGAAATCAAAATTACCAATTTTATTCCGTAACGATTTAGCATCTTCGATTTCTTCCTTTTTTTTTGAAATCAGTATAATAGCTGAGAGGCTGTTGAGCACACAAGCAAAATTATTTTTGAGTGCTGATATCGTGTCAAATCTTGATGACCAACGAGTTGGGCATAATTTTTTCAAAGCGTTCGGTATGATTCCTTTTTGATTTATAGTGCCAGCATCCTTTAATTTGCTCCATCTCGGTAAACTCGAAGAAAAAAATTTATAAGCTTCAATCACAATGGCAAAAAAAGTTTTCATTGCTGTGATATTCTCTACCGAGTCATTTAAGACCAAGTTCAAGTTGTGATTACAACAATGCACGTATTCGGCATTTTTTGACTTTTCTTTAATTCTCGCTTGAATACCGCCTTATTTTCCGCTCATGACACTGGCACCATCATAGCCTTGCCCTCGACATTTCTTCAGGTCGATATTATTTTTATCCAAAAAATTAATAACTAGGTTTGTCAGATTCTCGGCACATTGATCTGAAACTTCTATAAAACCTAAAAAGGTTTCTTGAACACTTAAAGCTTCATTTGCTGAAATTTTCACGTATCTTATAACAATCGACAACTGATCCACTTTTGATACGTCTTGAGTTGTATCCAGAATCAAACTGAAGAATGGCGAGTCGTTGATGGCGCGTACAATTTTATTCAAAGCAAAATCCGCACTTATCATTATTAATTCATTTTGAATTTTAGGGCTTAAGTGCTTTATTTTATTACCTGCGGTATTCAAATGAGTTTTCAATAACGGATTATGTCGAGCCAACAACTGTACTATATTTAAAAAATTACCAGATCTACTGTCTATATTGTTGACATTTTCGCGATGCCCTCTAAGTGGAATATTACATTTTGCTAAGGTTATAATAATATCTAGAATCATTATTAATATCTCTTTCCATGATTCAGTTTGTTTGTTTAATATATTATCAAGTGGTCTGCTATTATTCTTATATTTACTATATGATAAACACGCGTTCAAATGAATATTTGATTTTTCGTGATCTTTAATTTTCTTACTTAAGCCTTGCCAATCGTTTAATTTTCCAGAACTCCAAACATTTTGATAATATTGACTGTTTCTATCTGCAAATAGCCAACACGGCTCGCAATAAACGCTATTTAAAATTTCAGAATAACAGAGCCAGCCTTTTTCAATTTTTGTCCCCCCAACTGTTTTTGTATAATAATATTCAACACTAAATGACCGGTGATTCCCATCTTTTGGAAAAGGACCTAATGGCCTGCAAGCTTTACCAGATAATATAGTCTGTCTGAGAGTATCGTCAACAGTAGCGTTCAAAAACATTCCGAGTTCACTGTTGAGTATTTTTAACGGCAGAACAACTGGATCAGCAATATCGTTAGAGCAATTATCTGATTTCTCATCAATTTTTGACTTCGTTTCGAGTACTTGGAATGTTGGCTCAGCTTTATCCATTTTTTGACCACCATTCTCTGCGTCGATTTTATTTTCGTTCACATTGTCATCCTTTGAACTATTTGCACATGTCACATTCTTAACGAAAAAGTTTGTAATTTTTGGTAATTTTAGCTTTTCATTTTCCACCTCTGCTTTTCTTTTCCGAAACTCTGCACCACTTGGACGGATTCGAATTGGATCTGACATTTTTATACAAATTACTTTCAAATAATGACTTTTAAAAACAGTTTTTGATATAAAAATTCACACTCTTGACTTTCTTGAAGACTGTCAGATGAACTGAAGAAAAAAGAAATAACGCCACACGGCGTCACTTGAAACAAAGAAACGGAAAGCACGAAAATCTTGTTCTTCCTATAAAGGCTTGAGCTGCGATTTGATGAAAAACTTAAATTGCGTTCGATTTACATCGTCCGTACGCACATCGCACATGGTTCGTCTTTCGTCCAGGGTGTGTCCAGAAAGGCTTTCTGACAACTTGATAATGTCTTATGATATCTTATATCATGTTAAAGTTAACGTAACTGTCAGAAAGCCTTTCTGGAATGAAAATTTTAATAAATAAAATTTTTCGTTGCCTATTAAAGAAGGGCGTAAGGCCCGAACGGGTGTGCGCCCCACCGCGCCGCGGGGGTTGCGGGGGTGCTAATTACGCCACTGCACGGAGGATACAATTAGAGATAGTATAAAAGATTTAAAAAGTAGGATTATTAAGACTGACGTAGCGATGGATATTACAAAATTAACAAATTTGGTGGCAAGCCTAATTCCGACTTTTTCGGGTACATCAGGTGGAAATGTGACCCAGGAGGTTCAAAATATCTTGGGTTGTTGTGAATGGGTACTTGATTGTTTATCGGAAGATGAACAGAGCGTTTTTAATAGATTAGTTATGACGCGTTTCCGAGGTGACGCATACGCTTCAGTCAGCTCACATAATATTTCGAATTTTGAAGAGCTTAAAACAATTTTGAAATATAATTACCTGCCACGAAAAACATATATTCAACAAACCAACGAGTTGCGTCAGGCCAAGCAAAGGCCCGGCGAAACTCTAGGGGAATTCGTGGTAAGAATCCAGTAACTTCTTAACACATGTAAGGTTTTTGCTAAAAACGAATATCCAACAGGGTGTACGGAAATCGTAAAAGATTTAGACAATGCAGCCTTATTTTCATTTAGAACAGGGGCTGCTAATCCACATATTCGTCAAGTATTAATCAGTAGTGATGAAAAATCACTAAATGATATGATAAAAAGTGCGGTAAAATACGAGGTTATGGAAACATATGCCAACTGTCAGTCCCCCACACCATCAGCATCGGTGATTGAATCGATTAGTTCTTTGAAACCTGCTGCACACACACACATCTCCCCAATACCCTATCCACATCCACAAGATACTATGACACTGCCATTACAAAACCATACCGGCCAACCAATATATTCGGCCCCAGTACCTTTCAGAAGAAAAGTTGTCTGCAGTTTTTGCAACAAACCAAATAATACCTACGATATCTGTCTAGCGAGGAAAAACACCCCTTTCTGCACCAAATGTAAAATCTATGGCCACGAGGATAACACTTGCAGATAAAATAATGATTACACTCACAGAACTCCAGTACATAACGTACGATACATAAACCATAAAACTGAAAGGAATAACGAAAGCAATCACCCACCTTTTCGAAATGAAAAGAACCAAGCAAAATGTGATTTCTGTCTACGAGTAGGACATGACATAAAAGATTGCTATACGAAACGAAGATGAGAAAGTAAAAACCAACAGACCCCATCGGAAAACTAGCTTCGGGCTCTATAAAACACCGTACTAGAGACCAGAAGGAAGAACGGTGTAACTATAAACAAGAACAAAGACAAATTCACACTCTAAAAATGACTAATGGCCATGTCAAACTCCCGATTAATATAACCACGAAACCCCACACAACGTTCTTGCTCGATACAGGAGCTGATGTAAGCCTCTTAAAACAAAATGTTATAAAACCATCCATAAAAATAGAAAAGGAAAATAAACATGTTTTAAGTGGATTATATCAGCAAAAAGAATCGGAAGGTTCGACTACTGCGAAAATTCTGTTTCCAACTCCAATTCCCTTACAATTCCAAGTTATAGATTCTTCCCTAAATTTCGAAGCAGACGGTCTAATAGGACAAGACGTTCTGTCAAAACATGCAATTATAGATGGCCCCCGACAGCTGGTTCATTTCGAAAATGAAGTAAATCTCCCTACCCAAAATAACACTGAACAAGATCAAAACAAAATAACTTTTAAGGATAAATCAAATGAAAAAACTAACAAGCGATCCCCATTGTCAGATGGCGTGGCGAAAAATCTTCGCGCAGATAATAACAAATATGCCATAAATAGCGAACTTTCGTCAACAGAAGAAAGGCCTCAACAAAAACAACAACGTCAAGAATGTGGTCAAACTACCTCAACAAAGGAGGAAAAGAGTACTTCCTTGTCCAACATAGGGCTTCTTCGCACAGAAGCTCGATGCGAGACAACACCTAATGTAGACAATATTCACAATGAAATACTAGTACCTGCTCGCACGGAGGTAATAGTCAAGTTGTTTTTTGATACGCCTGCCCAGGATGTAGTCTGTTTCTCGCAAGAAATAAACCCTGGAGTATACCTCGCTAACTCACTATGCTCAGTAGAAAATAAGTATATCAAAACAAGTATAATTAACTCAACGACAAGAGATGTGACACTTAAACATTTTACGCCAAGGGTCGCACCCTTCGAAGAATTCTACCACATAAACAATAATTCAATTTCTGGAAAAAGTTTTAACACAACCACAAATAAAATCTTTTCAATACGTTCAATTAATAATCGTTTAGAGCTACTAGACAAAGAAATTATACTAGATCCCTCACTTAATAAAGAAGAAGGGCAAAGCATAACCAACATCTATCGAGTTTATAATGACATTTTTTATTTGGACGGGGATGCACTGAGTTTCTCAGACGTCATAAAACATGAAATTCCTGTAAAGCCGGAAATCGCCCCCATACGCCAAAGAATGCAAAGGCTTTCGCATGCCCATAAGGAGATAAGAAAAGATCAAGTAAACGACATGCTTACAAAAGACATAGTGGTTCCAAGTAAAAGCCCCTGGAACGCCCCAATCCTTCTAGTACCAAAAAAATAAGCACCAGATGGCTCCAAGAAATGGAGATTAGTAATAGATTACCGAAAATTGAACAAAATTACGACAGGCGACGCTTTTCCACTGCCACGAATAGAAGACATCCTGGAACAACTAGGCCATGCTCGATACTTCTCAACATTATATCTAGCAAGTGGCTACCATCAATTGCTCATCGATCCCAAAGATCAAGCTAAAACGGCTTTCAGCACTCCGGATGGACATTTTGAGTTTAAAAGAATGCCATTTGGATTAACAGGAGCCCCAGCAACATTCCAGAGAGCCATGAATCACATTCTAACGGGATAAAATGGGATTGATTGCTTTGTCTATCTGGATGACATAGTAGTCCACGGAAAAAATTTGCTAGACCACAATTTAAAGTTGAAAAAGGTTTTTGATAGACTAAGAAAATATCGACTTAAACTCCAACCAGCGAAATGTCAATTCCTCAGGCGAGAGATAATTTATTTAGGACACAAATGCACTCAGGACGGAGCTCTACCAGCCCCACAGAAAACCAGCTGTGTTCGAGAGATTCAAGTTCCGGAGAATGAAAAGCAACTGCAATCATTGCTTGGTCTACTCAACTATTATAGGAAATTTATTCCCAACTTCTCTCGAATCGCACCCCCAATGACAAGGTTACTACGGAAGGACGTCGACTTCCATTGGAGTGACGTTTGCGACCAGGCTTTTAAACAACTCAAAGAATCGCTAGTATCACCTCCGCTATCGGTTTATCCCGATTTTTCCAAACCTTTCCTTCTCACTACAGACGCGAGCATGGATGCCGTAGGAGCCGTCCTATCGCAAGGGGAAAAAGGAAAGGATAGACCAATAGCCTACGCAAGTCGCACGTTAAACAAAGCAGAGAGGAATTACTATACTATTGAGAGAATTGTTGGCCAGAGTGTGGGCGGTGAAGAATTTTAGATGTTACCTCTACGGGAGACACTTCACCGTCTACACAGACCACAAACCTCTTAAAAATATGTTTAATATGCAAGATATCTCCTCAAGACTTGCGCGATTCCATCAAAAGTTATCGGAATACGACTATACTACTGAATATGTTCCAGGTAAGGGCAATACAAACGCCGACGCACTTAGTCGTATACCCGCTAACAAGGTATTCGCCATGACAAGAGCTCAAGCGAAAAAGAATGATGAGCAACAAGCGGTAACCCATGCCGACACAGACAACAAAAACCAAGAAACAGACAACGCAGAGGAAGAAGACCTGCCCGAGCAGGTCCAAGCCCAGCTTGAGGTAACAAAACAAACTGTCAGCGAAGAAAGCGATAAGCAAAAGTTCATAAGAGCGTATCATGATTCACCTTTAGGTGGCCATCGGGGTGTACTCAAGACATATCTAAGACTTCGCAAATTCTACCAGTGGAAGAATATGTTCCAGGGCATAAAAAAGTACATTAAGAAATGCCCAAAATGTCAGGTGACAAAAAGGAGAAAAGCAACGCTTATGCCAATGGTCATAACTGATACGGCCTTCCAGCCTTTTGAAAAGGTTTATCTGGACATTGTGGGTCCCCTACCAGTCACTCACAGAGGGAATAAGTATATACTAACTTTCGAAGATGACCTGAGTAAATTCATGGACTGTTACCCACTACCAAATTGTGAGGCATCCACAGTTGCTAGAGTCTTTTTCGATGAGATCATCAGTCGATATAGAATTCCGAAGCGACTCATAACGGACAGAGGTGCGAACTGCACAAGTAAACTTTTCAAGCAGGTTTGTAAATTACTTAGAGTTAAGAAAATTCAAACCACTGCATTTCACCCACAATCGAATGGATTGCTTGAGCGCAGCCATGGTCCGTTGGTAGAATATTTAAAGATGTTCTGCGACAATACTCCAAGTGAATGGGACAATTGGTCACGGCAAGCTTCTTTTGTCCATAACAACACACCACACCTGCAAGGTTAACCCCTAGCGATTGGTTCTTCCATTATATATATATTGTTTTTTTTTTTTTTTATCTAAAATTTTAAAATTTTCATTATTTATAAATTTATTATCTTTAGGTGGCTTACCTCCATTTTTAAGATTTTTTCCTAAATGATTAGTAATTCAACAATTAAGAATAAATTATCAATTAATACTTTTAATTTTTTATAACATCATTAACTTTAATTACATTGTATTTTTATTTATGAATTAGTTATTCACTAACTCTACAAGTAATTACATTCATCTTTTTTGTGGTGTATACAAATACTTTAAGTTACAGATATGTCATATAATTCCTAGATGACGTAGCGTGGAGAACACTAAACTATTTGAGCCATCTCCAGCGGTTCTACACATTTTTCGGGTTCTGGATTGTCTAGCGATTGTTTGTTCGGTTTCACGGCAGAGTTACCATCTCCGTTAAAACAGAAAGCTATGCCAATCTACAACCATGAAAACTACTTTTACGAGCTAAGAAACAAATTACAAAAAACATATGAGATTGCGCGGAAACATCTTCATCAAAGTAAAAACAAGTCGAAAGAGTATTATGACAAAAGATCAAATCCAGTAATTTTCCACGTTGGAGATAAGGTACTTTTGAAAAATGAAAGTAAAATCAACAAATTCAGTGCTTCTTGGTTAGGACCATTCGAAGTAGCTGAAGTCGTAAACGAAGTAAATACCATCATTCAAAAGGGAAAAAAGAAACAGCGTGTTCATAACAATCGGTTACTAAAATATATGGAATAAACATCTTTTAGTAATTTTTTCCTATCAGTTCCATTACCAACAATAAAAACTCTTCTTCTGCCTTTATTTATTAATACTTTGTTTCTACTCGCAGACATCCATATTTAACAAAATGAGTACCGTGATAAACAAATGGATCATATTTTTCATGCTTGGCCTGATACAGCCAGCAATAGCAGATGAACTTTTTAAGATAACTCCATTAAATAATACCGGAATATTCTTTGAGAAAAGCAACCCAATATATTTTAACCACGACGAATGGCAAATTTTTACAAAGGTTAGGTTCCAAGACGAATCAGTTCATTTAGCAACGTTATCCAAAGCAGAAGAACTAGCACAAACCTCTTGTCAGCAACTGCTAAGTAAGACCGGAGATAACTCCTGTTCTCTTCTTATGGAAAAAATCAAGGAGTTAACCGAGACTAGTTGACGGCATAACCAAATATTGCGAAGAATATTTCACAAGATTCGAAGTAGACGATCGCTATTCGATGGTATAGGGAAAGGTTTAAAATCCCTATTCGGGGTGCTAGACGCCGACGACGGAAATCAAATTTACACGAAGCTCCAAGAATTAAGTAACAATAATCACAAGTCACTAGAACTCCTACAACACCAGACTACCGTGCTAAATTCCTCAACTGACATGCTCCAGAAACCAGTGACGAACATCCTGGAAAACCAGAAAGAATTAGCTGGAAAACTGAGGGATATCACACAAAACGAGATGGATACAGAACAGAAGATGAAATTAGACCAAATGCTTGGGCGCATTATTTTTCAATTAAACACAATAAATAGTTACATACGAGACATGATGGATATCACAGGGAAAAATTCACCCTCTACTAATATCACCTCAAGAATTATCAAACATTTACACTCAAGCAGCGACACAGGAAAAAATCTGGAATTGAACAGTTTCTCTGAACTGGAATTATTAGCAAGCACATATTTCATTTTACCGAAAGCGAAAGTCTACTCGCTACCAATAGCCACGGAGTCAGGACAAACCACCATCATTGACATTGAAAAACCATATCTAGCGTCAAGGGTCAATAAGCAATTATTTTACCAACTAGGTGAAGCGGACCGAACTTATTGCACCAACATACACACCGAATTGAGTACGCAAGTATGCAGACAAAGAAATCCACAAATAAAAGGGACCATTTCAAAAAAATGTATAATAAATCTTTTCTTCAACCCTTTCCAAATTGTAGCAAATTGCCAGCAGAGCGTCATTTCTTATCAGAATGATTATCTGGTGAAGTTGGAAGCAAGGAACACTTGGCTTTTCCTTACAAAACAGTCACATCCATTGCACATCGTTTGTCCAGAAAAAACCCTCACCCGGAAGATCCAAGGTTTCGGAATCGTTCAACCATTTTCACAATGCGACGCCGAGTTGGATGATTTAAAAATGCAGTACGAGAAAGCGAACCACAGAGTTAGAATTTTTTCAGCCACGGATCCCCGAACTATTTCCCGTACCGCTGCTACTCCCACAAATTAAACCCAAAAAATCCATACCAATTAAGGTAGTTTCCTATCAGCATTTCCGTAATCAAATATCTAAAGGCCAAAGGGACATCCAAAACATTTCCCAACAAATAAAACAAGAAATTGCAAGGACAGAATCCCCTATATCCTACTTACAACACCCAGCCATCAACATCTCCATTTCCGCAATATTAACCGTCACAGGTCTATTCATGTTAATTCGATACACAGTCCTTAGATACCGTAAAACAATTAGTCAACTCTCAACCACGGTGGCCAATCCGCAGATAAAACACCTGCGAAAGTCAGCCATTATACCAATTACAGCCCGACTTCCCCGGGGTTTAAGTCAACCGATAACGACCAATGGTAAAACCGAACAAAACCCTCCGATAGGCAATCCAGAACCCGAAAAATGTGTAGAACCGCTGGAGATGGGTCAAATAGTTCAGTGTTCTCCACGCTACGTCATCTAGGAATTATATGACATATCTGTAACTTAAAGTATTTGTATACACCACAAAAAAGATGAATGTAATTACTTGTAGAGTTACTGAATAACTAATTCGTAAATAAAAATACAATGTAATTAAAGTTAATGATGTTATAATAAATTAAAAGTATTAATTGATAATTTATTCTTAATTGTTGAATTACTAATCATTTAGGAAAAAATCCTAAAAATGGAGGTAAACCACCTCAAGATAATAAATTTATAAATATCTAGCTGGACCCGCCCGCTTTGCTGGGCATTACGTATTACTGTATACTGTATATGTTGATACTATATATGTTTTATGTTTTTCTTTAGTTAAAGATTTTTGATTCTTAGCAGTTATCTTTTGATTGTAACATAAAATCAAAAACTTCCAAGAAATCTTTGTCTATTTCCACAATGTTTTCATTAAGGTTTGGCTACAAATTTTCGCCGTAAAATGGATAATACTTTGAAACTATGAATAGTGCTCAATAAGAGAATGAGAAATAAACTTAAAACAACTAAGAACTTGATCAACTAACAATTTTGAAAATATTACTACACCTTACAACCTCATATTAACCTTAAAGTCAAAAAAAAATTGAAATATAGTAATTATAAGAAATCGAAATTTATCCTATGTTCGGTGACAACAATGAAACAAATAAGGATTTAAAGATTGCCGGTTGAAACTCAAAAAAAAAACTGGTTAAATTTGTACTTAAATTTCGATTAGTACCGACTACTTGTCTAAATTATCTTAGCTTGTATACATTTTCTGAATGTACATTTTTTATGGCACTGTAATATTTGAGGGGTTTATCCGATCCGATCGGCCACATCATCAAAACGCCCACGTTAGGCGTGTAAATTTATTTTCGACGAATTTGTTGAAAAATATTGCTTTCATCTACTTACAAAAACAGTTAAGGTTTAATCACAGACAAAATAATTTACCTGATGCCGCGATCCCATGTGACTCTGTACCCATTTTTTTCCAAGATCACACACGTAACAGCAGACAAAAGATGCATGGGCCGTATGCGCCTTTGACTGGCTTTAACGTTTGAAGAGCAGACAGGGCGCGAATTTTTCTTTTAGTTGTGTTTGATTGTCAAATAGGGAATGAGTGATCACAGTAATAGGAAGGGGAAATTTGGCGGATGGAACACAATGAACATGTACGTACACACAATGCACACAATTTCGATGTTCTGAAATTTGCACAAAACAAACGTAAACCAAAATCGTTCATATGTGTACCATTGGAGAGTAAAATTGACTCGCATACACGTAAATAAAATAAAAAATTTCTGTTTTCTGTGTAGAAAACGAAAATTTTTTGTGCAATAGTATTTTTTATTTATTTGAAGGAAAACTATATCAAAAATTAAAAATTATGAATTTTAATCGGAAATTTATCATATATCATAACATTTGTTTGGACACACCTTTAAAAACTCAATTCAGAGAAAAAAGAAATCAAATAATGGGGGTAGGTACATACATACATACATATGAACCCTGTAGGAAGCTTCGTCCAGTCGGCTGGAGCAAAAAACCTGAATCTGAAATCTGAATTTTATCAATTTTCCAATCTTTTGAAAGCACATCTTTAAAACCTCAATTTAGAGAAAAATGACGTATGAAAGGAAGGTAGGAAATGTCAAAGTAATGGGGGTTAGTCATACATATGAACCCCGTAGGACGCTTCGTTTAGCCGCTACGGGCAAAAAACCGTTAGAAATTCAAATTTTTGCCGGAAAACCACCCTTAAAGCCGGAAGAAAATTGGTCAACGTCGGATTCAAAGTTAGAAAATTTGAAAAAAATGGAGGTCGGTCATACATATGAACCCCGTAGGACGTTTCGTTTAGTCGGTAGGAACAAAAAATCGTTAAAAATTCAAAATCTGAATTTTATCAATTTTCCGATCTTTTGAATGTGCACCTTTGAAACCTCAAATTAGAGAAAAATGATGTATGAAGGAATGGTAGGAAATGTCAAAATAGTGAGGGTTGGCCATACATATGAATCCCGTAAGACGATTCGTTTAGCCGCTATGGGCAAAAAACCGTTAAAAATTCAAATTTTTGCCGGAAAACCACCCTTAAAACCGAAAGAAAATTGGTCAACTTGGAATTCCCGGAAACTATGTTGTCCTACGATCTGAAATCCAAAAAAAAAATTTACCATTTTCCACTATTTTGAACAAATCCACCTGCTACGGTTTGAATGAACCAAAATTAACATTTTGTTGCTGCAGTCATTCGTCAGCGCAACATTTTTGTTGCTGCAGTCATGCATCAGCGCAACATGTTTATTTGTAATGTAAACTGAGGTAATTCGTACATATTCCCAATTACTCTCTGTCTCTTAAGTTTGAACGCATCAAACATACGTACTACGCATCAGTGTGGGTTGACAACGAATTGTAGCGTCACTCACAATCGTCCTGAAAAGAGAGAGAGTAATCAGCAATCATATGAACGAATTGCCTTAGCTCTCAGAAGAAACAAAAATGATGCGTTGACGCATGACTGCAGTTAAAAAGCCGACGCGCGTCTGAGTTGCACATCAGTTTTTCAATAATTGAGGAGTCTTCAATTTTTGCACTTATATCTTCACTACTTCGCTACTTTGTGGAGTACCACAATTATATATAGCCTATAGCCTTCCTAAAATAATGAACTATCGAATAAAAAAAAAATTCAAATCGGATTAGTAATTCCTGAGATCATCGCGTTCAAACAAACAAACTCTGTCTCTTTATAATATTAGTATAGCTATAAAAATTATAATTTATTTTCCTGATCACCATACTCCTTTTGATTTGCAAAGTAATTACATGCTGCATAAATATTACTTAGCTTCGTCACAGACAGAAAAATTGAACCCCAAAACTATTTCCAAATCAAACAGTCAAAATTTAAAACTGCCGCCACTTTTCATAATATATCTTCATCAAAGATTTCTTTTCCATCGAAAATGGAAAAGAAAAATATGATATATTTATATGTCATATATATGATGAACTGTTCACACGATCATATAATATGATATATTTCAATGTCATATTTCTTCGTCATATTCCGTGTGTACAGCTTCATCATATTTCTTCGTCATATATATGATGAAACATCATAGAAATATGATCGTCTGTAGGCACCTTTAGTTCATTCTAGAGATGGGAGTGATTTTCAATGTAATTTGAGTTTCCGCAATGTCACTGTGTTTCTTGCATCAGAAGCTACGTGATAAAATCACAGCGATTGCTACACCAATTCATTCCTATAAAATTTTCCATTGACAGCGAATACGCAGCGTTACTCATCTCTCTCGTGCTAAGGAGAGAGAGTAATGGGTAACGCTATGTATTCGAGAGACACGATGTGATTCTCATTTTCATGATCTTCTTCGTTTCTCTCTTAGAAATATTTCGCGTGACGGAGCGACAATAATTGCACGATCTCTCTTATATTCTAAAGTAGATTTTCTCTTGAGTATCATTCATGGATACAGATCATTGTTTTCAAATCAAGAGAACTCTACTTAAAATTAAGAGATATTATGAAATCAAAGTACCGAATTGTTCTCGCGAATACAGTTCATGTGCAAGAGAGTGAGAGAAATCGGTAAAAATTTGTACTCGAGAGAAACGATCGCTCTTAATTTATTTATTTCAAGCTTTCGCACGGAAAGAAGATGCTCTCTTAAAATCAAAACGACCAAAACTTTAAAACTACCATATCTCGAAAAGTTTTAAGCGAATTTCTTTGAAACTAAAACATTCTCCTTCTAATAAAACTAAATCCTACCAAATTTCATAAAACTTGTCCTGGTAGATCCGGAGTTTTGCCGCGACAAACTTTTGTAAAAAGATCTTGTTTTATATATATAAGATAAAAATTTTAAAATTTTAAGTAAATAAAAAAAAAAATATATATATAAAGAAAAAACTTGATTAATATGACGTAATTTAGACATTAAAAGGGGAAAACAATTAAAAAGTAAAAGATAAAAATCTGTATATATAAAAACGACTCTTCAAAAAGGGGAGGAAATGTTGTGTAATGTGAATAATTTCCCTAGTAATCCACATTACCGGCGAAAATTATTCACATTCACAAGTGGATTTCGCTGATACAACAATTGAGGTGCCCGCAGCGAAAACACCTCAATTGTTGAGTCAGCGCCCAAAGTCATTAGGTTAAGTTTTTTAAGCTTACATCTTACATCATTTTAACATTATGTAGGTTAAGTTATTGTTAGGTTGCTTAATTTGTTTAGTTGTTCATCACGGAAGTAAAGTATATGGAAATCGACAGCTTTACTTCCGTGATCAATGAATAAAAATTCATGTGATTAAATTTAGAAGACAGTTGGAAGTTAGAGAGCAGTTAGTCCGTTAAGAAGTTTTATACATAGATCATAAGAATTAGAATAAAGTGCCTAAAACCGAAGAAGAAAAGAGTTTTCAATCTCATTTGGGAGTTTCACATGGCAATTTGTATCGTGGGAAGCAGAAAGGAACATGGATTCTCCAAATCCGGCAAAATCTAAAAAATCCTGATTACAATCAATAAAATGTTTTAATCTAAATATTGTAGTTTGCAAGTATGTTGTAATTTACTTTATAATTATCAGGCGCAGGGCAGTTTTGAAAGCAAAAAGGCACAATCTTCATCTTGTCTTCAGTTACTTTATTCGCAGAATGCAACCGATGATGAGCTGAGCCGAGTTCTAAAAGAAATTAAAATTAAACTTCAACCAATTTTAACAAAACTTTAAGAAAGTAATTTTGTATTGAAATGTATTGGAAAGTTTTCCAGTAATTTCTTATTGTTAATAATATAATGAGAAATCTGTAGTAATTGTTTATGCATAGAATTTTTTCTATTCAATACTGTTGTTAGTATGCACTTCAGCCATTCGATTCTGTAAGAAAGATAAAAATGTATGCGAAATATATCGAATAAATTGGAAAAGATCAAATAAGAAAATTATGATCGTAAATTTTTTATTCCTTATGTTTTTATCCGTTCTATAATTATGTTTAATTCGTTCGGAATTTTGGTTAGTATAAGGGGAAAAAGCATTATGCATGCTAGGAACTGCTACAGGATTCCTTTGTCAGTAAATAAAAGTACCATTTGCTTTTTCAAAATTTGTTTTTGCACGGATGCAAATAATCCTCCTCTTAAATTTGTTTTTGCAACAACGCAAATCAGTTCAATCCTGTTCAATGCCTACCGCAGAAAAATTTCAGGCGCATATAATCAGAAAATATAGATAATAGTGGATAATATAATTACAATAATAATAAGTAGATAATATACCAGATCAACATAATTTAATAGTATAACATATAACAATAAGGTCATAAAATTCGAAGGAAAACTTTTTAATATTTGCACTTTAATAAAATTAATTAATGACATTTTAATTTAACTAGGGGGATGCCCCCTGCTCGCTACGCTCACTCTAATAGCTCGCGCATGGCACTATATACACCGTAGCATTGTAAGTAAAGAGGCTATATCGTTCAGACTGTAGTAGCAATCATTTACTTTTGTAGTAGCAAAGTACCTCTATATTGAATGAGGCCCTATCTATAATTATCGAAAACCTTGCGGGTGCGATTGCGGATCTTAAAAGAATCTTAAAATTTTCTCATGCAAAATACTTTTTGTAAAAATTCTTTCATCTCCTGCCAAATGACCTTGGCCTTGTGATTCAGAAATATAGACACGCACTCGATCAAACGATCTAACTCTACTGGCAACAACATACAATTGACGCTGAGAAAATACAGGTTGTTTGAGTAAGATTCCTACTTTTTGAAGCGTTTGCCCCTGGGATGTATTAATTGTCATCGCAAAAGCCAGAATGACGGGAAATCGAGTTTTTTTACGAGAAAAAAACAGAAGTGTACTTGTATAATTAAGGTGTATTTGTGGTGTTAAAATATGTATGAATCGAAAAACTCCTGCTAAAATCTCACAATCCAAACAATTTTTTTGCATTTGAGCTAAAGTTATTGGTGTGCCATTGACCAAGCAAGTCATGTCCTGTAGTCAAATTACGAATAAGTAAAAGTATGCAACTTGGTTTTGAAAATTAATTTGTGGGATCGGGAGCCCACTTACATCAACTGAGTTTCAAAATTCAACTGGAAAATTATTTTGCTCCCTACAATTTTCACTCAAGTTGTTATCGGAGCTCAAATATATATGTTCCTCTCCGGACCGACTGTTAAAAATTTCTGCATAGATGCAAGTGCAGTCGTCATATTAGGGTGCTAATATAACCGAAATGAGAATATCGTTAGACTTTATGGTTTCAAATACATTGCCATAAGTATCTGCAATCACGATTACCGTGAGATACAACTGGCAGTATTAATCAAAAATCTCCACAGACTAAAGTATTCTTACCTCCGAAAAGTTTAGTTGAAGTACCGAATGAATCGTTTAAAAAATGGTCAATTAATTTGAGAGCATTAAGCGTGCACATTGGAATATCATCCGTGAGAGTGATAGATGCAGACATTATGAACTGTGCCTGGCCACTGTTTACAGAGCGTATTGGTACGGAATTCTCTAAAATTGGTAAAAGTATTTTGGAAACGTTGTGAAACGCTCGACCTTGATTTAAATGAGTGGATGCAATACCACTGAAACCGCACGCAATACATTGAAGATCCAAAGAATTCAATTGATGAATAATTGCGGTTTGGGCCAAAGTCTAACCAGAACCAGTATGAGCTGTAAGACGAAAAATTTTACAACCGTCATACTGGTAATAATTTAAAAATTACTGTAAAATTAAATCAATAGCGCATCGCTGCACTTTGGAACATTTCGTCAAAAATTGCTTGTTCACTTTCTGAATCTACAGCTCTTATAATAAGCTGATAAAGATTGAGGTATTGGAAGGTGCAGCTGTTCACATGATAAATTATTACTGAACAAAATTTCCTCAATAGGAGAGGACTTACATTCTTTTACTCCTAATAAATATTCACGCCACTCCCCATCATTTTATGCGATACGTCGTGCATGGGCAGCAGCTGAAAATGTGGAGAAAATAATGTTCCCAACAGTATCCAAATCCTGATGGGACCTCGAACATGAAGCAAAAGTAGTCTCAAATTAAACCGCTCAACATAACACATAAAATAATCTAGCAATAACTTTACTACATATCAATTACTACATCAATTCGATTGATTTCATAGAATGCAGTCAATTTTGTTCTTCTGTGATTTAAAGAGCTTGCTGAACATTTCCTTCCCTAAAGGCTACATTTTGCCGGTGAGGTAAGTGACATTCAAGTCGAACTATAATATATTATGTGCCTGGTACTGCATTGTATACTGATTGATTCGCCAATTAGCTTCCTTAGATCCATCGTAGTGACCGTACAAAAAGCTTTCGATTTCATCTATATGAACTTTGCCATCAACTCCAACACTAACTCTTCGAAACTGTAATGAGGCACAGTCGTATCTCTTATAAACATATTTGTACATATATATTAGGCTCTTAACTGTACAAAGAACTTCCACATTTAAGTGGCAATAAAACGCTAAAAGATATGTATTTTAAGGAACAACATAACGGTTGTCAACAGAGTGGCCACGAAAGTCAACTGTTATACCATTAACACGACGCATTTAACATTGGCTAGAGTTGTATTTTAAAAGTCCTTAGAAAAGCTTTTGCTGCATTTACCATCTCTCATACAGACGGGGATACGATTCAACAAACCACATGGATCGTAAATCATATGGTTTTTAACTAAATTATGAAGTTGCGGGAAATACATCTATATTGTAAATAACATATATCTGGAATTACCATACAAACAAACAAACTTTTATTTCCTACCTTTATTTTTTCTCTAAATTGCAGTTTCAAAGGTGCGCAGACAAATGTTTGGAAATATATAATAATTTCTGATTTTGAATTTTTAACAGTTTTTGCTCATTTCGGCTAAATCAAGCATTCTAGAGAATTTATATGTATGACCAAACCCCATTATTTTGTCATTTCCCAACTTTTTGCCTGATATTATATATCCCTCAATTATGTTTTAAAGTGTGGGTCCATACAAAAGTTAGGAAATATGATAAATTTCACATTTTCTCTCGTTTGCCGGAAACATTCGTGAAAGTTAATCTCGCATTTTCTAGAAATAACTGTAAAATTTGTGATTTTTCATATGTTTTAAAAATACTAATGCATGCAAAAAAAAAAAAAAAAATACATGCTGGACTGCGAGAAACGTAATATAAATATATTCGTATTTTTAGAAATAACCTCATTTTAGTCTATTGATTCACTTTTAATAATTAACAATTTTTACTAATCACAAATTTTACAAATTAAATGATATCAAGATAAAAGTACCAAAAATAACTTCAAGCGTGTTTGATGATTTTCGTCAAGTGTTAACGTGACTTACATGATCATTGTGATTGCCCGGATTTACATTGACCATGATTATTGGGATTGCCAAGATGAAATTTTAAACATTCCGCCCGCCATCAGCAACAGCGTTGATGATCTTCTTTTCGTCTTGTTATGCCGTCGTGCCACGAGTGTATTCTGCTTGAGCTGAGTTTTTGGATTGTAGAGTGTTGTCATAAGTAGTAATGATTGGCAGGACAGCGAGCTTGGTGATAGGTTTGGTTAGTGTCGTAGGTACTGTTTCAATTTTTGGGTACTATTGAAAGTCCATCTGGTCCTGGGTGCAAAGTCAGCAGTCTAGCTCATGGCCATTAAGCTGAAGGAAACCTTTTATCTGTAGCAAGGACCAGGAAACCGGCCTTGATGTCATTGCGTTTGTGAAACTACTTTGAGATGCAGTGTTGTTGTTGGAGGTACGATCGTGACCACCGAGCCCAGAATTGTTGAGCTCTTTGTTGGATTGGTTGCCACCGGTTTAGTCGTGAAACTTGAGTGTCCATTAGGGATGGGTCAGGTAAGGATGTCAAGGCGTCTCCGACGAGAAAATATCCCGCAGTGAGAGCTCTCGGGTCATCAGGATCATTAGTTTGAGGTTCAAGTGGGCGTGAGTTTAGTAGTGCTTCAGTTTGAATGCCGAGAGTTGTGAATTCTTCGAAAATCATTGCGATGTCCTTGACTGTTCGATTGGGATGATATTTGATTGATTTCACGACCAACTCCCACTTTCCGCCCACGTGAGGATCTGCAAGTGGACTAAACTGCCAATAGGTACCTTGATCTGTCATGAATTTGATGACGACCTGCTCTTCTTGAGTATATTGTGTGAAGGGGCGTTTGATTTCTGCACTAGCCCCTAAGAAATTTTTTCCACAGTCTGAGAAGTGTTTTGGACCCGCGGTCTCGCCAAGTTTTTATTGTGAGTGGCCCCGCATAGTCTACTCCAGTGTTGAAGAATGGTCTGGATGGAATAACACGAGCTTGGGGTAGTTGGCCCATGAGTTGTTGCGCTCTAAGTCCTCGATGTCTAGCGCATTGAGTGTACCGTAGAATAAGTGATATTATTGGATACCTTCCACCAGAATCCAACACTGCAGCCTGAGTGTAGCAAGTGTTAGATGAACGCCACCATGGAGTGTCCAGTGGTGAGTGTTGAGTTATTCTATAATATTGCAGGATTTTTGCTGTCAGGATCGAGGTTCGAGTGTTGAAGTCGTCCACAAACTCTTAAGACCCCTTCAGAATGAATGAAGGCTGTTAGCCTATTGAATGGATGCGTTGATGGGAGCTTGGAGTTAACTAATAGTGTTTTCATTTTGTGATTAAAATACGCTGCTTGAGTTGACTTTATCCAAAATTTTCTTTCTGTCTCTAAGTCTGCTGGAATGAGTAATAATGTTTCATCCAATCCTTTTTTGAATTTAGAGATGGCCATATAAATTATAGCAGTTATTCGAATGGGTTTGGTGAGTGTCGAATAGCGTTGAAGTAGGTCTCACTGAGTTGATTGGTTGAGTGTTGTCGCGACAAAGGAGATACCAAGTTGTGCTTCGAGATCACAAGTTTCGTCGTGGGTTAGTTGCTTTAATGGCCAAAATTCCTTTGACTTAGAGAGCCAGGTGGGTCCCGACAACCATAATGAATTGTTGGTGAGCTGTAGAGTGTCTATGCCTCGAGATGCGCAGTCAGCTGGATTTTCCTTGCCTGGGATATGACCCCAGTGAGTGTTAGGCACTAGATCTTGAATCTGCAGAACTCGATTTCTAACAAAGTCCTTCCATCTGGCTGCATGAATGTTGATCCATGTGAGTGCGACTGATGAATCCGTCCACAAATATGTTGAGGTGATGTTCAATTGTCGAGTAGCTTCAACATACTTGATAAGTTTGGCTAACATACGTGGAGCAGTCAGTTCAAGCCGGTGGACTGTGAGTTTTTTGAGAGGTGCCACTTTGGTTTTGCACAAATGAGAATAGTTACGGGCCCTGTGAAAAAGTAGTGTGCCCTTAAGTAGATTGCCGCTGCCATTGCCAGTTGTGCTGCATCAGAGAAGAAATGGAGTTCACATGTTGAGTTTCTACACGTGTTGATCCACCTAGGTTGAATGACTGTATTAAGATTTGAAAGGTCTTCTCTGATTCTAAACCATCGTTTAGCGAGTGGTTGTGGTACAAGTTTATCCCAGGTGAGGTTGTGTAACCAGAGTTCCTTTAATAGCATCTTAGCTCGTACTGTAGGGGGTGAAGCGAATCCTAATCGATTAAATATCTGAGCTACTTTAGAGTTCAAGAGAGACGCTTGACGAGTAAAGACGTAAAAGTGAACTAGTACCTAGAAGTAAAAATATTTTTGCCAGTTATCTTTTCAAAAATCCCAAAATTGGGAAAACAAAAAAAATTTAAAAATTTAAATTGAAGTAATTGTTCAGTATTTCGTTCTAACGAAAGTGGTGGTTACTAAGAAAACAATCGGTTGTGCGTGGCTGGTTGTGAGGGCTTCGCAGAACTAACCGACCACAGTTTGGGAATCATTGAGGTGGTATGCATAAATAACCAAATGGTCAATATTCCTGCCAGAACAGAAAACGAACGTTTTCTGCTTGATGCATATAATAGACAGAAAAGTGAGTGTGATAGAGTACAAAAATGAAATGCAAAAACAAATTCATGCGCTCAAAGAGCAAATAAGAAACTCGAGTAAAAATGAGGAAATTAAACAACCTCAATGCTCGCCCAAAAAGGTCGAACAGAAGATATCGAATTCTTTACAGACGAAGAGGATTTGGCCAAAGAAACTGAGTGGATCAGGGTGAAATCCAGAAAGAAAAAAATGCAAGTAACCAACCACTTATCAACCATAAACCACTGAGGGAAGATGCAAAATCACAAAAGAACCAAAAAATCCCCCTCCACCCCCAATAGAAGGGGATGGAGTGAAAGACTACCAGCTATTCTACGATTTCCTACGCAGTCAAACTTTCGAGACATTTACTGCCAAGATGCTCAGCGGTGACAGCATACAGGTAAACACCTACAACGAAGCCTCGTATAGAGCACTTACCAAGGCACTGTCAGAATTAAATACGCCCTGGCATTCCTATGAAAACAAGCAATCCAGACCGATTAGAGTCATGGCCAAAAACCTATAAAGCTCATGCAAACCGGAAAGGATTGTTGAAGACCTTGTAAGCAAAGGTTTCAAAGCATTAGATGCAGTGAATAAACTGAGTTGGAAAAACAAGGAACCATTAAATATGTTCATGCTGACTTTCGACAACGGAGAAGCCATTTAAACCGTATATCAGATAAAGCATATCCTGGGATGCAAAGTAGATATTCAACCCATCAAATCTACCAAACTGATACCACAATGCAAAAAATGTCAGTCATATGGACACACACAAAGATATTGCTCCAGGGAACCAAGGTGTGTTAAGTGCACAGGCTAGCACCTTTCCAAAGACTGCACCAAACGAGCAGAGGATAAACCAAAATGTGTTCACTGCGGAGAAGCTCATCCAGCGAACTACAGAGGATGCATAGTAGCTAAAGAAATACAAGGCCTTAAAAACAAATTTCTAAAAAAGACTACATATGCTGACCAACGTGAATCGCAAAACACAATGGGTCAAACAAAGAATGCGAGAAATACAGAAAATCCCTTTCTCAGTCAAGAATTGACTCAAACCAATACCAGGTCCAAAAACCAAGAACAATCAATAAGTCCAAAGGACGATGTATTGGAAAGACTGGATAAGATACTTGGATATATGAGCACCCTTGACAAGAGGCTAACTAGGCTTGAAAACAGCACTAACAAGGTCGCTGCTATGAAGCAAAAATGAGTGTGTAGCCAGATCAAGTATGACTGGAAGCTTTTAACACGACCCTGAGCTTGGTGGTTATGCTGCTTGGTTTCAAGCAGCATAAGTGATACAAGATGGTAGATGTGTGGTCAGCGCTTTTAGAACAATAGCCTTGATGTTGAGTGTTGCAGATGAGTAGATTGACTGCAGCGAGCAATGAATTATACCATTATTTCTCGTTGAGCTGCTGCCACCAATTCCTGTTATTGTGTTTCCTGAATGATGTCTCTGAAATTTTAGAAGTGTAACCAAGTTTTCGGCAATAAATGTTAATTCTGAGCCAGGGTCAATTAATGCTCTAGGTCTAGCTTGATGTGTCCCCGTTGCGGAATGAGTGCTGTTGCTAGGAGTGTAGATTGATGTGTAGGCAAATTGTGATGTTTTCAATGTTGAGTTCCTTGATGGTTAGTTGACAAACTCTTGGTCGTGGTAGCTCACGACCAGAAACATGATTATCAAGTATATAGTTATGTGTCATTTGAAGTGTCGAGACTGCACCGAGTTCCTAGCAAATATCCTTATTTTGTTGTGTTGGTGATGAGGTGTCACTGATGGCGTGATGAAGAATAGAGTGATGCCTATCAGAGTATTTTCTACATGAATAATTGCTTTTGCACGCAGGAATGTTGTGGCGTCCCATGCAGTTCAGGCACAACTTTTTCTCCCTAATCAGCTGTAGTCGGGCTCCTGGTGGGACGTGTTCAAATTTCGTACATGGGCTATAAAATGATCAAATGAGCACCAGCCGCATACATAGCGAGATTGAGACTGATGTGGTACATAACTTACCTTCGGAGTGATACGTTGATGCTATTGAGTACCTGAAATAGGATGTTTTGCGAGTACTTCGATGTTTCCAAGGGTTCTAGTCTGTGATGATAGGAAGTCAAGAAACTCTTGAAAGGTGGGTAGAGCCTGATTGTCACCTAATTTTGTTTCCCATTTGTCTTTTGTGCCCTTGTCGAGATGACGAGTTATATGGTAAACTAAAAAACAATCCCAATTCTCAGTTGATTGTCCCAGGAGCTTTATAGATTTAACGGCATTTTTGATTGTGGTGATAAGTGCGGTAAGTTGTGCTGCCCGAGATGACGCCCGCTTGACTTCGGCGAACTCACTAAATATTTGATCTAGGTGGGCATTCACTAGTCGGCGTTTGTTTTCAAATCGTCATTTGAAAGTGTCCCAAGATACGAGAAAGCCCTCATCAGAAAATGGCAGTGTTACAATTGCGTCATGAGCGCTTCCACGTGTGCACTTTCTTAAGTACTGAAGCTTAGAAATGTTGTCGAGCTGGGGGTTGTTCATAACTACTCATTGGAACGTTTCTTTCGAAGTAACCCATGACGCAAAATCTCCGTAAAATGTTGATAGCGAAATCATCGGAATGTTTGAAACTGTTGTGATGTAAGCAGATGAATTAAGTGGTTGGTTGCCTTGAAACCTTTTATGAGTTGTTCTGATTTTAGCTAGCAACATTTAAAATTCGAAAGACCAAAATGTTGAGGAATAAATTCATTTGTGTCTGTTGATTCACTTTTAATAATTGACAAATTTTACTAATCACAAATTTTACAAATTAAATGACATTAAGATAAAAGTACTAAAAATAACTTCAAGCGTGTTTGATGATTTTCGTCACTTACCACAGACTGCTTCACTTCGAGACTTCATGGCAACAGATCATTGTCAAGCATAAACGGGATGACCATGATCATTGTGATTGTCAGGTTGAAGATTTACATTGACCATGACTATTCGTATTATTATTTACAACGTTATATAATTAACTAGAGAAAAAAACAAGATGGATATTTATCATAAAAACGTCAACTTTGTTGAATTCATGATGTTAGATGTTAAACATCAGGTTGGAACTTCGATGCACTGGGCTTTTCAGATTTATTATGCGTCCCGTGTATTCATAATTATTATATGTAACTAATATGTATAAGAAGTTTTCGCGAAAACGTTGGCAGAAAGCGTAGCTATCTCCCAGGGCAAGGGACGGAGACACCTTTTCGCATGTTGCCCCATAATTCTCTTTATATATTTTCTTGGAATTAAACTAAATTACATTTATTAAACTTTAATTTTTATAAGTTTTATAATCCGTCCTTATTTGGAAAATATTTCCTTGTACAAAATGTTTCATGTGAAGACTGCTTCAGATCCAGGTATGAGGTTGCCTTGATCTGGTCCATTTAATATTTTCATTTTAACACACAAAGATTTTCGTACTCTTGACAGTGCTACAAATAATTGGCCATAAGCAAATACAGGCTCTGGTAAGAACAATCCAACCTTTTCAAGGGTTTGCCCGTGTGCCTTATTGATGGTCATGGCTAAACCCAATTTAATTGGGAATTGTCTTCTTCGCAAAACGAAAGGCGAAGCAGGATTTACCGGTGCCAAGTCCATCCTTAGAATAAATACTATATCCTTATATTGGCTTAACTCCAAAGGGCGATCATTCCTCATTATTTCATTTAATAATTTGTCAACAGCTTTCAGGGCAACCCCTGAGGCCATAGTTGATTCATCCCATATTATATGTTTGCATTTTCGTATTAACTCAGCGTCCTTGGATGTCACAAAGTAAGTACTGATTTTTACTGAGCTTGAGAGTTTTGCGTACCCGCGCGGAACGGAAAATAGGGAAAATTGTTAGAAAACTACTCGCACGACGCACAGGTACTTCCCCTATTTTCCGTTCCATGCGAGAAGGCAAAACTCTCAAGTTCTGTATATATAAGTATGATTTTTTAGTACGGGAACAGACCGAACATAACAAATTTAAAAAATTTACCCAGTAAATACCAGATACGTAGGTGAAGTCCCTGTGCGCGTAAAGGCGACTACAGACGTTCATATTTCTATGATGTTTCATCATATACATATATGACGAAAAAATATGATGAAGCTGTACACACGGCATATGACGAAAAAATATGACATATTTCTATGATGTTTCATCATATATATGACATAGAAATATATCATATTATATGATCGTGTGAACAGTTCATCATATATATGACGTATAAATATGTCATATTTTTCTTTTCCATTTTCGTTTTAAATTTTCACTGTTTGTTTGGCAAACAGTTTTGAGGTTAAATTTTTCTGTCTGTGACGAAACTAAATAATATCTAGGCAGCAGGTAATTTCTTTGTAAAAAAAGGAGTATGGTACAAATACAATCTGTGTTTGACAACTTCGAACAACACACAACATAAGAAATATATGTCATATTAAATTCTTTCGTGTGTACAGCAAAAATCGCTTTGTCATATATTTTCATCATAGACAATTTACATCATATTTTTCGTCTTGTTTTCAAAAACGTGTGTGTACAGTTCATCATATAATATGTCATAGATATGATATGATACAAATATGCAATATACTATGATATATTTTTCTATGATCTTCTGTAGGCACTTTGTATTTCATGAATAATAGAAGTGATCAAATTGCAGGTAAAATGAGTGATGAATATAAAATTGCGTTTGAAAATTATAAATAAAATATTAAAATTATAGTTTATTTTCCTAATTACCGCCTTTTTATTTACAAATAAATTACCTGCTGCATAAATATTATTTACTTTCGTCACAAAAAGAAATATGGAAGCCCAATACTGTTTCGAGAAAAATCAGTTAAAATTTTTAACTGGCGCCCCTCTTCATCATATTTATATATCATATATATGATGAACTGTCCACACGATCATATAATATGACAAATTTCTATGTCATATATATGATGAAACATTATAGAAATATGTCATATTCCGTGTGTACATCTTCATCATATTTTTTCGTCATATATATGATGAAATATCATAGAAATATGATCGTCTGTAGGCACCTTAGGTACTGATTTTTACTGAGCTTGAGAGTTTTACGTTCCCACGCGGAACGGGAAGTTGTGAGAAAACTACTCGCACAGGCACTTCCCCTAATTTCCGTTACACGCGAAAAAAACAAAACTCTCATGTTCAGTAAAAATCAGTAAGATACCATTCTCTGGTGAATGAGATTTACTTCCAGAAAGCAGAGAGAAATTCATTCTTTGAAAATGAATTTTCTCCGCTTTCAGAGCGTGAATCCATTCCTAAAAAAACTGCCACGACCGGACCGAATCATTGATCACACCAATTGAGAGTCCTGTTCGTCTCAAATATAGTGTAATCCACCCTTGGAAGCTATGAAACCGACAAATAGCTGTCGCAACGTTCGGTAACGTGGACGAACTGGAATATGCACTTTTGACAGAATAAAATATTTCAAAAGTCATTTTATGTTAGGTTATGTAAGCATATTTTATTTTTGATATTTTTCTTAAATTAAACAATATTTCATGTCTCTTTTGTACATTTATTAATTTTAAACACATATCTACAACATAGAATACCCAGTATATGGCGCCATTGATCTAATAATTGTGCCTTGGGAGTATAAAAATAATTATGAACATTTTTCATTTAAAGAACGGTGCCTTTATGGTTACGACAAACTCAACCCTAAAGGCGCCTACAGACGAGAATAGAAAAATCCATCATATTATATGACATAGTTGTATCATATCATATCTATGACACATTATACGATGAACTGTACACACACTTTTTTGAAAATATGACGAAAAATATTATGCAAATTTTCTATGATGAAAAAATATGACAAAGCGATTTTTGTTGTACACATGGCACAATTTAATATGACACATATATTTTATGTTCTGTGTTGTTCGAAGTTGCCATACACAGATTGTAATTCACGAAAAATATAAATGAGCAAATTGGAAATAACGTAAGGAGTAATGAACATAAAGTAGTGTTTGAAAATGATAAATAAAATATAAAAATTATAATTTATTTTTCTAATTACCACACTCCTTTTCATTTACAAAGAAATTACTTGCTGCAAAAATATAATTTAGTTTCGTCACAAAAAGAAATATTGAAGTCCAATACTGTTTCCAAAAGGAATAAAAAAAGAAAAAAACGGAAAATGTACTTGACTTTAAAAATTGGTGGCCAAAATTTTACAATACCAAAGTACAAACACATTGAATATTCTTCGAGCCCTACTGGGTATCTGACTGTTTCAGAGTACATCGATGGATTTGTGAAGCATAACTTTCTTCTGAAGAAGCCAAACACGCCGACACCTACACTACGATCCAAGGCTGCTTACTCAGACAAAGTTTCATTAAAGTTAAAAAAAATTTAAGATTTACAAAAGCTGGTATCCTACATTCCCGATGAATATAAACCATTCTATGAGGAGTTCATATCACGACCAACAACGGGACTGAACTTTGCGGCAGATGACAGTGCGGACGAAGAATAATATTTTAAGATTTACTTACTGTTCTTATTGTTAAAGCATGTTTTTTCTAAATATTAACTATAATAATGTTATGAAATTACTGACTACCTTTATGAAATATAGAATAGAGTCGAGTTACCCTCATTTTTAAACACTTCAGTGCTTCACAGACCCATTAGTTTGAAGAGGAGAACAAATCCACCGAATCAAAAAACTCATGATACAAAATTCCTTACTTTCATCGCACGAACAAAAAGTGAACATCATTGTCGCTAGTGTGATGAATATTCTCGAAAGTACTTATTTCCGATTCAAAATCGAATGGAAGAACGTAGTATATTTTTGTGATTGCTCACAAATTATGTTTTTGAATTAGTTCCCTTCTTCAAACTGATGATTCAATTAGTTCCTGGAGCGGGTAATGCAGCTTATTGTGATCTTAATAATAGGTAAAAAAAGCTGGGGTGTGGCTGTGTCATGGACACGGCCGTGTGTTATACGTGAATACGTTTATGTAACGGGTAATATTTCTTGAATAAAATATTTTTATTTATGTATTTAGGACAAAAGCAAGGAAACAAATCATTATTTTGTTACAATATAACTTTATTAATTATAGGTATGTGATACGAAAAGTACGACACAAATGGCATACAAGATACATCCAGATTTCTGGTATTACCTTTCCTCAAGTTACCTCAAGTTTCAATATAAAACAAATTAAACTCGCTGAGCACGAAGTCAGGCAATGAACAGTTTTGTGAGACATCAACATTAAAGTCTCCAACTATCATAACTGGTGTAGTAAGATCAGGCTCGTAACAGGGTATAATTTTAGCGATGTTTTTGGAATATTTTAACAACGATCGTATCATTAAGAGTTTAATATCTGCTAACGCTGTGCCCGGGTGGATATACACACACCCGAGTATGAATTTAAAGATGCCATTGGCCTTTATTTTTACTAGACAGACATCACCTGTTTTTGGGTCTTTAATTTCCAAATAAATTTCCGAAATGTCAATGTCAACTCTATTACAATCAGTGAAACTATTGATGTTGCGATATATGACGACTCCACCGGCTTTGACTTGATGATGATGATACCAATTTGTTTGTTCTTAGCGGTTTTACAATATGAAGTCAAATCAAAGCCAGGCACCGAAAAATGGGGATTTTTCACCAAATTTTGCCGATTTTGAATTTCAAAATCGAATTCAATCAACCAGGTTGGCAGAACCGCCAGCAACACAAAAATTTCGCCACGGCACAAAATTGTGCAAAAAACATTGACCATTTCGATGAGAAACAAACACATGCGGGCGCCACACACACTCTCTCGGTGGGGTGACACCGATCGTTGACGTTCGGTTGCACAATCACTTGTACTGGCGAAATTTTTGTGTTGCTGGCGATTCTGCCAGCCTGGCTGTTTGAATTCGATTTTGAAATTCAAAAACGGCAAAATTTAGTACAAAATAACCCCATCTTTCGGCACTTCCTCCTCCGCCGCTCGCGAGGCGCCACTGATCTCGCTTATCCTAGTGATTTCTTTGATCCTTTATCTATCCAGTGGTATAATTTAATTTCAGTTGTAGTGCAGAGTTTCGAAGCTACAACGCTAAACTGTATCCCCCGATTTTATCATTAGTTTTTTTTGGATTGCCCCCGTATGGTAGCAAATTTAAAGACGTATTCACGTCAAAACGTCGACAAAAAACCTAATATTATGATGAATAAAGGTAGTATTTTTCTAAGCTTAAATTCGTACTGATGTTATTAATATCTATTATTTCATTTTATGTTTTCTAATTAATCCAAGGAGAGGTTTGGATTCGTTTGGAGGGTTATAAGGGGCAGGTATTATAAATTTCCGTCAATGTTGGATGTTAGGAGGGTTAAGGAGGGGTGTACAGGAGTTGGATAGGTTTGATTGATTGGCACTCGTATTGAAATTTGATGTCATCATTGATGCTCGTTGCGTTTTTCAGTAGGTTGTTTGTGTGTAAGTTAAGTCGGGTAATATACCGGTTTTGAAGATAGTTAAGGTAGTCCTATATTGGGGGGATTTTACAGAGGCATACAGCTCCGTATTTGTTATAGTAGGCGTCTGTTCATGGTCATGTATCCGTCTTTTGTATGTTTTCCCCTCGATTGTGCGTAGACAGTGTCTTTCCAAGACTGCTAACTGTTTGGTATTTGTCTTGGCTATCAGTCCGTTCCAGATGGGGGCTCCGTACGGACAATCCGATGAGGATGACTGTTTGTGAGCTGATCATTTTTTGTTTTGAGAGTCTCTCAAGCTCCTTTCAAAACACAATTTTGTATTCGAACATCGAAGCATTGAGCTCCTGGAACTACTCACCCAAAATTTTATGATTGATGAGCTTTTTGATATCAGAATTCCGATATCAGGGTTCCGTAGCAGAATGGCAAAAACCGGAACCTTTATATTTTCGTCATGTCCGTCTGTCTGTTCGTCTGTCCTTAAGTCACAGTCATTTTATTCGGAGACTATTAAATTTATATGGATGAAATTTAGAAGTAAGTTGTCTCCTGTAAACCGCAAGACAATGCAGTAGTAAAAGTACCGAGAAAAGTATCTCCATACATGTATCTGAGAGACAAAAACAATTTTTTCTAATGCACATACATATGTGGAGTATTTTTTGGATAAATCTTTAAAAATGAAAAAGATGTAAGAAACTTTTTTTATTTACGCTAATAGTTTGTGACATATGCGTCAAAAGTGTGTCTCCCCCCTCTAATTTTTAAACGACGGGGCGGAAAAATCTGAAAAAATTCAATGTAGTAAAACTATATAAAATCAGTAAACGGTTTTTGGTTTGAACAATAACAGTCTTACCTTTCATTAGATATTCAAAGTCATAGGGGGGTAGACCCAGTTGGAACATCGAAAAATAGCTGTTCTTTCAAATTTTTTTTGGCTACACAATCAATCAATTTATAAAAAATGTTCTTTTATATATAAGATATATATATGGAGAAGGTGTTCTAAAATTTTTATTACAAAATGTAAGAAAATGTAGGAGATACAGTAAATTTGCAAGGAGTCCAACAAAATATATGGTTTTGCGGTGATGACTGTATCTTGTCACTGAATCATCAAAAATCAAAAAAAAAACAAAAAGGAATCATTATTCAATCATATAGTGCTCCAGATGAACGAAGGATTTTGGAAAATTTGGATTTTTCGTAAAATGGCGGATGTTGAAGTTGCGTTTTCGACCACTATTTCACTCATATTGTCGAAAACAATATTCGTGCGAAAAGAAAAACTTCGTTCAGCCAGAGGAAACTTACATGTATACAATAATATATATACAATAAGTGAGAAAAACTTCAAACTGATCAGCATCGAAACGTGTTTTCGAGAAAAACGCGTTTAAAGTTTTGAGTACGATTTGCATCCAGATACAAATAATTCCTTTATGCAGACGACTCTATGCAAAGCTATTTATCTTCATAATAGTTTTCAGAGAATTCTTTCGAAATATTCAGCTTTAAAAAAATACAAGAAAAAGAAAAGATTTTTCAAAAATTCTAACTAGGTCTACCCCCTGAAGTTACCAGATACCTTTTATTCATACAAATCACATAGTTGCACTTAGTTGGTTCTAGAAAATGTGTTCACCTCGGTCGTAACTTTGAATAAGACATGTAACTTTAAAAAAAATGTGAAAGGTGAATAATTTTGACGAATATTGAGGAAATAATGGTAACTTAACTTAGAAACCCTTGCAAGGAAATTGATTAGGTATCTTACGTTGTTTTTACTAAATGAGTATGTAATAATATTTAACAATGCACTCTATTACGGTTACGTATTTTGAATTAGCGACAGCAGAAACATGGTTTTCCTGAGTGTATTTGAGAAATACAAATTTGTTTAACAAAAGAATACGTCAACACATATATGAAATGTTTTATAACTCAATCTGAGCACCGAAAGTAAGCGAAAATACCCTTAAACCGGTAAGATAATAAGACCGTATTAATTACTACAAGTTATTATTCTGTAGCCTGAATCAGGGCGGAGACACCGGTGATTTGATGTCCCGCGGGGTGAAAATGCCGCAAAAACCCTGCAGATGCGTCTGGAGGTAAATTCGCTGAGTGCGCCGGCCCGAACGGGTCGATTGTCACTTGTGTCGCTTGCACAATCTTCCGTTCTTTATTTGAATATAGGTCGAATTACTATATTTGAATTACGAATAATATGGCAATATATGTTTGTCTATACTCAGAATTCACCGTCGTTGTTCCCGGAAATACTGAATTAATATTTTATGTCCCAATTTGATGGGCAGGTAACTTTGGCATAATTTAATATTAATTACTTGCTGTGTTCCATTTACACTGGCAAAGTTCTTGGCTGGTGGCAAACTACGTTTGCTCATGTACGCGAGTAAATTGCCAGTGGTAGTTACGCGTCACTTTTCCCTTAGATGGATTTGCTTATTTTGATAATTTAGGTTTGTCAAAATTTTTATAGAAAAGTTTGAAGTTAATCAAATTGACTCAATCGAAAATTTATGCTTTGAAAAAAAATTTAATACAATAAAATCGAAAAAAACTTGAAACTGAGAAAGTTTAGGTTTTGCCATTTTGTCTTACTTTGTACCAAAAAGTGCGTTCCATTTCATTGGGAACGGAATTTTTAGTTAAATGGATCACAGCAATAATTCCACATTTAAATTTGAAGTTGTCATGATTTATTTTCAAATATCTTATGTGCAATTACGTTGCAAGAAGTGGAAACATCTTGCGTAGTTAAAATGTTGCAATCTACGCAGCATTATCGCTACGCATTAGAGCTTGTTCGTTTATCAGGTTTGCTGAGAATAAACAACAAGAAATACAATTAATTTTGATTTATTCTGAAATGCACGAGGTTTACATTGACAATACAAAATGGGATGTGTGTGTGTAGAGCGAATGGCCTGAGTGTGTTTGTGTGTGATTGGTTGATGTGTGTGGCGCGAATGGCTTGAATTTTACCCAGCACGCCCTCTCAATTTAAAAACCATTTTCTTCTTATAAGTCCTTCTTATTAGTCTCCTCGAATTTCCAGTGCACCTCGCAGCTTGATGAATTGTCCTCCTGACATTGCCTTGGTGAGGATATTCGCAACCTGGTGTTTTGTATTTACTCAGTCGTTTTTCGTGCAGATCTCTGACGAAGTTGCACTTTGTGCCATGTCTACGTGCTTTAATCTTTTGTGTTCCCATTTGGACAGCAAGTGTATGTATGCATGACTGGTTTTCTTCGTAAATCTTCGGTGGAACATCACAAAGGAACTCGAAGTCAGCTAGAAGATTATTCAACCAAATCAAGTCTGATGTTGCAGTTGCGAGACCAATAAACTCGGCTTCCGTAGATGATAGAGCCTCTGACGTCTGCCTTCTCGTTGTCCAGGATACGGTGTTTCTAAATACTTCCAACAGAAATCCGGACCTGGATTTTCTATCGGACTCGCTTCCGTAATCAGCGTCGACGTAACATGTCATGTTTTCTCCTCCACTTTTGTAGCAAAGGGTGAAGTTTAGCGTTCCTTTAATATATCTTAGGATTCTTTTCAGGCCTCTTCAACGGGCTTCGGTTTGCTCATGTTGGTATCTGCCGAAATAGTTAACAGCGAAGCTCAGATCATGTCGTGTGTGAGCCACATTAAACATCCGATGATCTCTCTGTAGGTTTTCTCATCAGGAAGAAACTTCTTTTCTGTTTCAGGAATTGACGTTGGATCCATTGGTGTGCTGGTCGGGTGACAATTCTCCATCTCGAAGCGCTTCAGGAGTTTTTCAAAATAATTGCGTTGATTCACGTATATCTCGTTCTCGTTGATTCCGAGAAATGTTGTTGGCTCACCAAGGTCCTTCATGTGGAATCTGGTTTTCAATGCGTCCTTGAAGTAATCGATCTTTCCTTTATTGTTTCCTGCAAGAAGAATATCGTCAACATAGAATACTAAATAAATGATAATGCCATCCAATTTCCAAATGTAGAGGCATTTGTCGACCTCAGATTTCTTGAATCCCAATTGGTTCAGAAAATTATCAATAGTTTTGTTCCAGGCTCGAGGCGCTTGTTTAAGCCCATAAAGAGTTTTTTTGAGTCTGCAAACGAGGTTGTTCTTGCTTTCAAATCCTTCGGGAATTCTCATGAATAACTCCTCCTCAAGCTGGTCATGCAAGAACGTATTTTTAACATCCATGTGACAGATCATCAAACTTTTCTTGACAACGATCGATAGGAGAGTTCTCAGGGTTGTCAGTCTGGCTACGGGAGTGTATGTGTCTTCATAGTCGAATCCCCTCCGTCGGGAAGATCCTTTGATCACGAGTCTCGCTTTAAATTTTTCGATATTTTCGTCCTTGTCTCTTTTGAACATGAACACCCATTTATTGTTGACCACTCTTTTTCATTGGGGAAGAGAGGTGAGTTCCCAAGTTTCGTTCTGAATAAGAGAATCCATTTCTTCTCTTACTGCTCCCATCCATTCATCTTTATCATTCCGCGTTGCAATTTCTTCAAAGGTCTCTGGAACGTCCTCGACGAAGGTTTCTGCATGAAGTGCTAATTTCTGCCGTGCCATTTTGTTGAGGGGTGAATCTTATTGTGAATTCGGACTTGAATTAAAAAAAATTCCTTTATTTATTTTGAAATATGTTCACGTCCATTGTCGCCTCTAAATCTACTGAGTTTGGTGTTGAAATGAGCCGTCGCCATGGCTTCAAAGATCGTGAAAAATTTCAGGACTTCAGTTTTCGATTCTATTGGGTAACAGGCAGTGAAGTGACTAAAATCGTCGATAAAGGTGAGCAGATATTTCTTAGAATCGTGAGAAATTGGTTCTATAGGTCCAATGAGATCACTGTGAATCAATTCCAGAGGACGCGATGCTCTCTGTCTTGTTTGTTCGTGCGGCTTCGCAGCTTGTTTCCCTTCGATGCAAATTGAGCACAATTCTTTTCTGTGCAAATTGAGCACAATTCAACTCTGCAATTTATTGATGTCCTTGTAATTTAAATGCCCCATCCTCTTGTGCCAAATTCCGTACTCGTTTTCGTTTGTGATCATGTTTGCTATGACGGATTTGCTGAATTGTAATTCATACAATTGCATTTCATTTCTCAAAGGGACAATTTGATTCCCTTTCGTGATACGACCTTGGTCATTTTCAAAAATTACCCGGAAACCGTTCATTACGAATCTTCTAACCGACAACAAACTATATTGTAGATCTGGAACAAAGAGTGTATTTTTAATAGTAATGAAGATTTCATTCCCGTTCAATGAGCTGCAAAGTTGAATTTCTCCTGATATGTCGGTTTCTAAAAACGAGCCATATTTTGCAACCTTGATTTTTGTTGGCGTCTTGAGTTAGTCTGTCTTACTCAATTCAACGTTACTCTTGTTCCGTAGAATTTCATGGCATCGTCTGTGTGTTTTTTCATCGTGTTTTTTCGATTGCAGTAGAAGTAACTGACTGGCAATACCTTTTCCTTCGAAAGATTTCTCCAACGAAGTCCATAGATCGTAAGCTGTTTTTTTGTGTTTGGAGTACTCCAGGTGACTATCATGAATTCTCTGAATAATCTTGTGAAGATTTTTCCACGACACTTTGCACCGTTGGTGGGAGAAACATCACAATTGTAATCTTCCAATGGGGTACACTTCTGTCCACAATTATTTGTTTACATGGGATCGTCAAACAACTCTAAGATTCCATACATTTATTCTTCAAGTACAAATTACAAATTTCTCTTAATCTAAATCTAACTATTCCTTTTCGCTAACTCTCTATTCATGGAATCCATGGATTTATTACTCCGTTCCGACATTCGCACTGGGTGGTACCTGGCCAGCTTCTAAGCCTGTCGATACCGTCTTCGTTCGTTGTGTAGTTGTTGGAGCTCTTGTTCTATCTTCGTCCGTTGCCCACGACCCACGGGCAAAAATTTCGCCAGTACATGTGATTGTGCAACCAAACGTCAACGATTGGTTTCACCCCACCGAGAGAGTATGTGTGGGGGCCGCATGTGTTTATTTCGATGAGACGCACACACGCTCCTTTTGTAGGGTGTCACCGTTTGCTCAAAGTTTGTTGCACAATTTTGTGTCGTAACGAAATTTCTGATCGCCTAGTAGCCTTGATTCGAATTTTTAGTTTTCAGAAAGATTGTATTCTCATTCTTTTCTGACTTCATATTGTAATACCGCTAAGAACAGACAAATTGCAACTATATCATCGGTAGCGGTATCATCATCAAGTCGCAAGGCCGGTGGAGTCGCCATATATCGCAACATCAATAGCTTCACTGATTGTAATAGAGCTGACATTGACATTTCGGAAATTTATTTGGAAATGAAAGACCCAAAAGCAGGTGATTTCTGTCTAGTATACGCAAAGGCCAATGGCATCTTCAAATTCGTACTCGCGTGTGTGTATATCCACCCGGGCACAGCGTTAGCAGAAATTAAACTTTCAATGATACGATCGTTGTTAAAATATTTCAAAAACATCGCTGAAATTATACCCGATTACGAGCCTGATCTTACAACACCAGTTATGATAGTTGGAAACTTTAATGTTGATGTCTCACAAAACCGTTCATTGCCTGACTTCATGCTCAGTGAGTTCAATTTGTTTTATATTGAAACTTCTCCAACAACGTTAGACAAAACCTGAATTGATTTAACGTTTACCAGAAATCTGGATGTATCTTCTATGCCATTTGTGTCATTCTTTTCGTATCACAGACCTATAATTAATAAAGTTATATTGTCACAAAATAATTATTTGTTTCCTTGCTTTTGTCCTAAATACATAAGCAAAAATATTTTATTCAAGAAATATAACCCGTTACATAAACGTATTCACGTAAAACACACGGCATTTGTCCATGACACAGCCACACCCCAGCTTTTTTTTTCACTCACTAGGGAAGATTTGTCCTGTGAGTAGGGTGCGATTATGCCCGATAGGCTCAAAGAACCGTGGTCGGGACTTAAGCGGAGAGGCTAAGAGCTCTCATTCGCAAGTTATTGGTTAGTAGTGAATGCCGCATACTTACTTCCTGGTTTTGTTGTCTAGATGTTGTTCGTTTAAGTCTGCTGGAGTATCTCTTCTTCGGACTTCTGGTGAGTAGGGCTGCTTCTTCTGTCAGGTCTCCTGCAGCAAGGTCTGGTTCTTACTTCCTCTCCGGTTCGTGTATATCGATTGACTTCTGCTGTCTGCTGTTAACTGACTGCCTTTTCTCTAGTTTTCCCTGTCGATTTATTCCTATTTTTCCCTTACGCTGCAATTCCCACTCTGTCAATTCTCCCATGAAATTATTGTCCCAATTTTCCAATTTCCCATTTTCATACTTTGCATTTCCGCACATTCCTGTAAGTGGGTCAATTCGGTCACGTTGATCGTTCAATCTGCTGCTGCCCTCTAACAGTGACTAGTTTAACAAACTTCTAGTACGTTTAGTACTGATTTGTACTAGTCTCTATTCGTATTCGTGTACTAGTCTCGACCATGACATGTGATGTTTCAGTGACGTGACGTGTGGCTGCAATGCGGATGATGGGTTAGTATTTTGCCTTATTATTTTTAATATCTTTTCGTTTTAGTATCCTTTGCTGTGACAGGATGTTCATCACATTCCTCCCCTCTCTGGAGGATTCTGCCAGGGACAAAAATGTTGTGGTGGGTGTTTTCATTATTCGTTTTGATTAGAGTTGGTGTATGGTGTTGTTGTAGGTTAGGAAATAGTTGATGGAGGCTCCCTTTTTTGGGAAATTACTCGTAAAGATTACCCTGGATGGCCCCGTTGTTTGGATTACTGTTTGTTTAAATACGCTGGATTTTTGTTGGTTGGACCTTCTGGTACAGGGCTTCGAGGGTTGTTTCAGGCGCGGACGAAGTTCGGTATTGCTTTGTGTTATCACAAACTTCCCTAACTTATACTTATTTCTATTTAAGGTTTTACAAAAGTGTTACTTAATTACAAAAGTGTTACTTAAATTTCCTAATTCCCTTACTAATTTCCCTATTTATTAATATTGTTGTTTTTCTAACCCTACCTTATTTCCGTACCTTGTGGCTTCCATTATGTATATACATGCTCCAAATTTCTATCTCGCTTACAACGTTTTATTTGTTATAATCGTGTTACGGCTTCAAGTGTTTTCTTCTTTACACTTATTTCATATTATGTAACAATTACAACTGCTTTTCCATTTCCATTTGTTACATATTGTAATTTCAAATGCTTTTTCTTTTTCATTTTTTAGATATCCCTTTCTTATAATTTATAATTTCTTAAATACTTCCTTATATGTACTTTACTATCCTTCGTGGTATTGAAGATACCATATTTCTTCGTGGGTGGCCTAGTGCTGACGTCATACCTAGCGTCGCGATCGATCCCTTGGCCCACTGAAGTTCTTTCTGGCTTTGCTGGTGGATACTCATTGGTCCGCCTGTCAAGTAAGTCTACTCTTTTGCGTTCGGGTACTGTGAGTGGCTCCCCGCTTAACGTTGCTTTCTTTAACCTCTCTCTCATTTCAGCAATTTCCCTTGAACGGGGTTGTTCTTCTTTCGGTGGTTCGACAAGTTTCAGCTGGCGATATAACTGATCGGCCTCTCGGAGCTTGAGGTAGCTTGAGCCAGTCCAAGCTCATCAATTTCGTTGTTGAGGACCTTGTGATCTCCCTCGTCTTACAGGTTTTCATGATTCTTAAGGTGGCGAATTCAAGTTATATTTGACGGAAATGTCAGTGGTATTCAGATCAGTGGCTATGCTTATAGTGAATTTGTCGGAATTGCTTATGGTGACTTTGCTGGACTGGAGTTTGGTGAATATGTCGGTGACCTTTGGATCGACTTGAATGGTTACGGTGAATTTGGGGGCATCTGCACCTCCTGGTCGTCTGCTTTCTCCGGACATCGTGGGAACCTGGTAATTAGTGATAAGATTTTAGTTTTTTTTGTTTTTGTTTTTTTTTTCGGGTTACGTTTCTATTCTTTGTATCGCGGTTATGGTTCACTGGGAAGAGACCGGTCGGTGCGGGCCGAGGTATCGATGGGTTGTTCTCACTCTCTCATAGTAACTGATCTCTCCTTGGTATCGTTACGGTCATGGAAACGATCTCTACTCGTCGTGGGCTAGGTCGCAAGGGTTGCGGTGGTGGGCTGCGGCTTCTATTTTTACATCTTCCGTAGTTGCGTATCAGTATGCTGATGATTATGATCACTAATAGGCCTCCCGTTACTCCGATTGTGGTGTGTAACTGAATTTTCCAGTGCCGGTTTTGTTGGCTTTCCGTGATTTTCGTGTCTAGGTCTTCTAGTGTCTCACTTAATCCCTTGAAATGATATAATCCTCGCTAGTTGTTCCAACCCCAGTCCCTCGTCTTGGGTTTTTTCGGCACTTTTTCCCACTAAGATTAATCTAAGTCTTGTAAATTAAATCTGAGCTCTAGTTTTTTTTTGTAAATAAATATTAAATCAGATATTTTTTAGAAATAGGTTAAAGCCTTCTAATTGTAAGCCATATTTGTTAAGATTACACCTGTACGCAACTAACTATTTGTAAAATGTGTCAATAAACTAAACCCAAACCAACAAAAAAAACAAACCTTGAAATGGTCATTTATTGCCACGGGGTGCAAGATTTCCATCCGTGTTTCTGTTTTTCGTGGTTGCACCGGGGCTCGATATCTGGAAAGGTCTACGGTGGGCGGAAGAATTTCTCCGGGTTGATGCATATTTAATGGCTGTATCTCCGTAATTCGGTAGGGTAGGATGTACTCAGCCAGGTGGGACATACATTTATGCTTTCAACTCCACTATGCCCAAGCCAGTTAGCTGATAAGTTTTTTCGTGGCTCTCACACTGGCTTATGAGGGGGTCGGTTGTTGCACCCAATGTCCTGATGCATAGGAATTATCACAGGTCCTGCACTTATCAATACGCGTATCTGACAATTAGTTGGTACTTGGCTCGGAACAGTGCTGATGTACAATCGGTGCGTGTTGGTTTCTGCACGCATTGACTTTGATAGTCCAATTCAGTTAGTCCGAAATTCTGTTGGACCTACTGGTGTTTTAGAAGTACGTGGTTCCGATGTCGTACACGTAGTATGAGTTGTGGCCTGACTCTATCGGGGTCGTGTATACTCTGTTCATAGTTGGCCTTCCAATAATGGTATCTGGATCTGGGTCCATGGATGTTTTCCTCCCCTGTTGACTTTCAATTGCCTTGGCGTAAACTTCCAGAATTTACCTGGTTGGTAGTTCTTAGTAAGTGACTTAGTAATGGACTAAGTTCCCGTCTGTTTAGCGCATCCAGTACTAAAAATAAGTCCGTTTTCTCTAAGTACATCTGCTGCACTTGCCCCATCATGAATAATATTACTTCGTTGAGGTCTAGGCGTGCATGTATTACAGGGAGTTGGTCGGAGTGCTTGTCTCTTCCCCTTATTTTGGATTTCAAAACTCGACTTTTTGTATCAACTCATTTTGTCTTATCGTTATCTCTTCGTTAGATTTACTCATAGCCTTTAGTGACTTGCAGTTTTGCTAAATCCAGAGCGGCTTTCGTGTCATCTTCCAAATCAGCTAATTTTTGATGAATGCGTTCCGGGTCCTCGCTATCCATGGTTCCGAAAATGCTTTTTATTATTTTTTTTTACCCCTTAGGCTTATCAACCTTCTCTTAGTTCGACTGTGCGGTGCTAGCGTAAAATGTGCCTTTTCCATAAGTTCGCGTATTTGTTTCACCCGTTTCTTGATTTCGGTTTGCCAGTGATAACAATACTCTTCCCCGACTAAGTTGTCCATGTTGTCGCTGAGGTGGTGTATAGCAGTTTCACATACTCCGAGGTATTTCAGGTGTAGCTCCCACGTTGGTTTGGGTAAGCGGGTTACGATGGTCCAACGGTCGTGTTAGATCTGCACTTTCCTGAGAGGCTCAAACACTACTCCTTTGCGGGTAATCGGATGTATCTCGACCGGGGCTTGTTGGGTGGTGGCTTCCAATGTTAGTAACGTAAGTAGAAGGAGCATTTCTGGAAAGACAGAGACGGTTTTAGTGGAACAGTTTTAACCTGTTGTTATGAACGCGCCATTTTCGTTTCCCTATCATTATAGTACTATTGACCGGGCTGTTTATGGCAACCACCTTGTATGGGCCTAGTGTATGGGCCTAACCCAGTGCTGGATCAATTTATTCTTTCGAGCTGCGTTTCTCAGTAGTACTTGGTCCCCAAGGTGAATTTTCAATGGATTAGTCTTTTGATCGTAATATTCCTTCGACTGAATTTCACCCTCTTCCAAATTCTTCCGGGCTGTTTGATAGGCTCTTTGGAGCTTGCTTCTTAGGTGTAGATAGTAATTCTCATGGTCATGCACCGGTTGTGGTTCTTTCTTTAAATCGTTGGGCAAGGTGGCGGAGAACCCGTAGAGACAATCCATGGGCGTTAGTTTCGTAGTTGCATGCATGCTGTTATTCCTGACGAACATGGCTGCTCGTAGGTGCACATCCAAATCTGTTTGGTTGTCATCGACGAAATTCCTCAGGTACTCTACCAGGGGCCTTGTGGTTGATACGGAGTTGTTTCGAGTTTCCGTATCCGGACTAATTTGCACACTTCCCTGAGCAACTCTGAAGTAAACTTAGCCCCTTGGTCTATAATTATTTTTTTGGTATCCTATAGCGACTTATAATTTCCTCCACAAATGCTTGAGCAACCGTCTTCGCCTCCATGTTTGGTACTGGTACGACATCCATAAAACGGGTGAGGTCATCTTCAAAGCTTAAGATGTACTTGTTTCCTCGGGGCGTCTCTGGTAGTGACCTCACTAGGTCATGTAAACCTTGTCAAACGGTTCTTTGGCTGTATCCGTTATGATCATCGGTTCCTTATGTTCTCTGCTCAATTTGTGTAACTGGCATTTCTTGTAATTTCTTATGTATCTTTTGATGTCTTTCAACATTCCCTTCCAGCTAAATTCTCTTCTTAACCGATGATAGGTGTTGAATACCCCTTGGTGGCCTTCTATAGGTGCATCACGATAGTCTCGTAGTATGGTTTCTATATCCCGAGTTTCCGTTAAGATCCTTATGGGTGGTTTCCCTTGTTCGGGTGCTTTGTTAAGTGATGCAGGCTTAGCCCGTTCATTCATTGGTGGAGCTTCCATTTCTTCCTCCTCCGATTCTTCCCTTTGTGCTCTCGCCTGTTTTCGCGTGGTTACTCGCACGTCGTAGAGGATTCTACTTAAGGCGTCCGCGTTTTTATTCTTGCGACCTTCTTTGTACTCTATCTCGAACGTGTAGTCAGATAGTTTGTGCCATAAGCGTAGGGTTCTGCTCGTTGGGTATTTTATTCGTATGGCTCCCTTTAGTGGTTTATGATCGGTGAAGACTTTGAATGGCCGTCCGTACAGGTAACACCTGAAGTTCTTGACTGCCTATACTATGGCCAAGAGTTCCCGTTCTATGTTGGAATAATTTTTTTCCGCTGCGTTCAGTGTTCTACTTGCGTAAGCTATTGGCTTCTCCTCATTTGGTTGTCGCTGCGCTAGTACGGCACCAAGCGCTTCTCCATTTGCATCCGTGTATAGTTTGAACGGCTCCTTGATATTTGGGTACCTGAGTACCGGCGGGCTTATTAATTTCTCCTTGAGGTTGTCAAAGGCTCTTATGCAATTTTCGTCCCAAACGAATTTCACGTTTTTCCTTAGCAGTTTATTGATGGGTGCCGCTACTTTGGAGATATCCGATATGAATTTCCTATAATAATTGGCTAACCCTAGGAAAGATTGTACTTGGCGAACCGTTTTGGGCGTCGGGAAGTTTTTGACGCTGTCTACTAAGTTCGGATCTGGCTCTACGCCTTCCGTAGTGCACTTATGCCCAAGGTATATAATTTCTCTTTTCAGGAAATTGCACTTTTCTACGTTTAGCTTGAGGTTGTAATATTGCCCGTAGTTTTGCTTGATGGTCAGCTAAATTTCTGCCGTAGACGACTACATCGTCCAAGTATACAAAGCACTGCAGTCCCTGCAAACCAATTAACACATGGTTCATGGGACGCTGAAACGGCGCTGGTGAACCTTATAGTCCAAAAGGCATACGTTTGAAGGCGTAGTGTCCTTAAGGAGTACTGAACGCTGTCTTATCCCAATCTTCTGGTTTCATTGCTATCTGATGATAGCCGCTGGCGAGGTCGAGCACCGAGCTTTATCGAGAATTCCACAACTGGTCCAGGATGCCCTCGATCCTGGGTAGTGTGTATGCATTTCCCTCGGTTACTTCATTCAACTTCCTCTAGTCGACCACTATTCGCCATCGCTTCTTTCCGTCAGGTCCCGGTTTCTTGGGGACAACTAGCAATGGTGCGTTTCACTCACTCCAGCTTTGGCTCTACTATATCCTCATCGAGCAATCTTTGTATTTCCTTGGTTATTACGTCTCTCTGTGTTTCTGGCAGGCGGTACATTTTGCACTTGATCGTCTGCTTCCCTGGTTGTATCCGGACCTCGTGCTGCACAGTTGTTGTGTGCCCAAATCTTTCCCCCGGTAAGTGGAAAACGTCTTGGAACTCTTCAAACACTTTGTTTATTTCTCTTTTTTCCTCGGTATTCAGGTTATTCTCTAGACTTATGAACTTCTTGATTTGAGCCTCCCTTTTGCCCGGATTCCCTGCATCTGCACCTCCTGGTCGTCTGCTTTCTCCGGTCATCGTGCGAACCTGGTAATTAGTGATAAGATAAGAAATTACATTTTTCATCTGTCATATTCGTGATGGTGTGATTCACTTGGTGAACTCTGTACTCATTTGTAGCTGGATTTGGTTGATTTCTCCCGCGGGCGTTGCAGTTTTGTATCATGTGCCCGTTGGCTTTGAAGCTCGTACAAAATGGTGTCATTTGCTTCGTACGACACTCTGCCATTACATGCCCCATCCTATTGCAGAAGTGACATTTTATTTGGCGACGCTCCGGCCTATCTCGCGGACTGCCCTGATTTCCATTGCGATAGTTATTCACAGGCGGTTGGAAATTGTTTCTGCGCTGCTTGTACTGTTGACCCCCATTCTTGTTGTTCTGGTAACTTCTTTGGGAGTACTGTTGATTCATTTCGTACGGTTGATGTGGCCGTTGGGTGAGGCCTGTTCCCATGTAAAAGTTTGGTCCTACCCCCTGGTTTAGTAGTTGACTGGCGGCGGATTGCTGCGGTTGTTGCATACACTGTTCTGTTTGTTCTAGTCTTCTTACTTTCGTTCCTTACGCCTCCAGTGTGTTTTCAACGTCTTGTAAGAGATAGAACTTGTAATTCGAATTCAACACTCCAATCTTGAAACAATACAGGCCTACTTCCTCTATTTCAGCCTTTAGTCCATCTCCTCCATTAGGGTACTGAACGTCTGCAGCCTTCTTGCAGGCAGCAATGAGATCTTTCTCCCTGTTGAAATATCCCAGGGTCTCTGTTGGTAGCTGATGAACATTGCGAAGCTGAGTGTTCAACGTTATGTAGGATGCTCCTTGGAGTAGCTTTGCTCTCAACGTTGAAAATATCTCGTCCAACGTGTCGCTTGCACCTGCTTGTACCACTTCAAGTACCCTACCTCTCAATCGTGTTGGTAACAGTCGAGTGAATAACACTTTGTCTGACACCTCTGTGAGGATTTCATATCCTAGCCACGCGCAATTTATAAATTCATTCATCTCGCATTGCTTGCGTGGTCCACATTCTCCAGCCAATATTGGCACATTGTTTTGAAGTATATTATTTACCAGGGTTATGTTGGCCATTTTTTTAGGTCTTTCTTCTATTAAACTCTCTTCACTTTCTGCCCTACTATCTTTATTCTGTCGAGGTATTCTTTGTCTGCTAGTGCTACATCCAGCTTTTTCCTCTGTTGTACTCGGTTCACCTACTGCCTTACTATCTGTATTCCTTCGAGGTTTTCGTTGGCTGCTACTTCCGGGGTCAGAATTTACTGAGTATGTCCTTATATATCGCCTGCCGTTCCTGAGTGATACTACTTCTCGTAACAGGGGTCGTTGATTCTCTTCGTCGCTCTCTTCTGGTACTAGATTATCCCCTGCTTGCATATGTCCGTCCCCCTGCTCTTCTGCCTGAGGTTCCCGTTGGTCGTTGGTGTTTTCCACCTCCTGATATTTATGTTGTTCCGGGTTTGGGGGGTCTTCCATGCTAAGTGTGAGTTCCGCTTCCTGCCTATTGTGTGAAACGTCTTCGTTAAGTGAGAACACCTCGTCGTTTATGCTGTCTTCTTCTGTGGCCGCCGAAGCGGAGGCCACTGCTTCTGGATTTCCTGGCGGTGGTTCCGAGTCGAATGTGAAAGCATCGACTCTTACCATAAATCTCCTCAAACTCTTGTTTAGTGGGATTTTGGGCGTAAAGGTTTGGGATTCCAACATATTTTTTTCAGCAACGGAGAAAGTTCTTGGTTAAAATGTCAATATTGTACGACAAAAGCTTGAAGTAATTTTGGCCCAAGAAAAAAATTCCAAGTAAATTTGGTTTTTCTTTTCCGGGCTCCGGGGTATATTTTATGGCAGGAATGAGTGTGTTTGATACGGTTGATGGGAATTTCATTTTGTTGGCGTGTTTGAGGATTCTGATTTTTTGCTGAAATTTCATTTTTTCCGCAGATACCTCTATACAACAGCATAGTTACCAAGTGGGAGACTCATTTTTCGATCGCAGCCACCGGAAGACTAAGTAGAAAATTGAGAAGGCCAAGATATTACAGTTCGGCTATGTTTCTATATTCCACATCATATCAGTGGCACGAATGATTTCCGAAAAACAAACGGCAAATTTCATCCAATACTGGCTGCAAGAGTGGATAAGAACGGAGCGAATCTGTCGAAATCAGTTGTAACAGATAGAAATCAAGCTCTTGAAAACGAGGTTTCCTAAGCTTTCCACAATTTCAGTTTCATGGCCTATAACAATATGTGTTTGAACGTTCTGCAAGGCTATAAAATGCGATCACACTCAAAGCTTGGATTCTATATGATATCGTCCATTTAATGAAGTCTGTGTCTCAATAGAAATACTTCAGTAAACCAAAAAAGAAAGTAAAATACTTTTTCTGTATTGCGATTGGCTACTTCAGCACGGTGGAGAATTTTCAACACCTTCAGAAAACTTGCCCGCAATCCAGGTAGAACACAGTGCATTATTTTCCCGGGGAGTAGAATCGCATCCCCAAATTATATCTGATGGTGACGTCGGATCGGTGGGCCACTGGTCTTGTATATATTATATTAATGCGATACTACGTGTTCACGGAAGTCCGTTCAGTTACTTAAAGCCAACTCAACGGATATGTGTACGCCCTATTTTTCCATATTTAAATGATTCTTGTATCCACTTTCCAAGTGTACAACGTCAACTTTTACACAACGCTTATTGCCAAAAATCATGCGTACGTGACGTCACGCGCAAAAAAATGCCACACGATAAACACGTAAAGGCATGCTCTATTCATTGTGACCTCAACCGTTGTTATCACATTATTAGCCTCGTATTTATAAGCAATTGAAATCTGGCGGAATATTGAATCTGGCGGAAAGTTTGACTGGCTATCAGACTACTTAACGAATGAAAAGACGTTTTTACGTCAAAAATAGTACAACATGATTTTCGTACTAATTTGTACTTTAATTATCAAACTATTAATTACAAGGATTATGGAGAGTTGTACGGTAACAGAATAGATAAGGCACAAGTTCATTGTTTTGCGCCGTTTTCTTATTTCCTCTTCGATGCCGCCGTAGCTCTAACACTAGCCCGGCACTAGACATTTTTGGTTTTTCATACTCGTTTTGATGCGGGTTTTCTCCGATTTGAGTTTCTTACAATTCGGTGCATATTTACGACTCATATGAGACGATATCTTTCATATTTTTTCCATTTTGAAATTCATACCAATTTTTGCTTATATTTCGGAGAATAGTTTTAATTGTTTAACTTTAGGTTCTGGTAGCTCCTTTTATGTTTTTTACAATGATACCAGAGACACCATCCTATCTAAACGCGTTCTCACGCTACACTTATGAATAACTTTACGCAACGCTAAAAACAACAATCACGCGTAGGCGCTTACACTAGTCCGATGACGTCGCTGGTAAAAAAAATGCCACAAAATAAATACGTACAAGTACGCTCCATCCACCGTGTCTTCAGCCGTTGCTATCGCATTATTAGTCTCGTAGTTATTAGCGATTAAAAAATGAGTGTTTTGTAACACGAGAATGTTAGACTGGCTACCAATGTATATACTGAACGAGAAGAAAGACGTTTTCACGTCAAAATTGCCGTTGATGCTTTAAAATCTATTAAACGAAGAAAGTGTAACGAGCAGGGAGACAATAGTTCCAGGCGACGAAGTAAAAGATTGAATCCAGAATATAGGCAGGTTGAGCAAGAACGTGAAACACAAGTTCACCGATTTGCTCGTCTGAACGACGACTACAGACAGGTAGAGCAAGAGCGAAACACTCAAGCTCATCGCAATACCCGCCTGGATCCAAACTACAGGCAGGCTGAGCAAGAGCGTGATGCTCAAGCCCGTCGAGTTGCTCATCTCGATCTAGATTATAGGCAAGCTGAGCAAGAGCGTGATGCTCGAGCTCATCGAGATAATCGTGAAAATTAAGAAAACATACGACGTGAACAACTGCGTAATAGTGTTGCTCGAAGAGAAGCACGTTCAAATCAAAAGGAATGCTGGGAAACTACGGCTCAAATTTATTCAAAAAACATTAAAGAAGGTTACACTCATCCTTGCTACTGCTGTGGCAGATTATAGCATACTAGTTCCTTAAAAAATATTCAAAACGTTTGATTTTGAATAAATTCAGTCAAGAATTCGTGGAAAATACTTTTCATTTGAAGGCAACAGATAAGTTTGGAGGGTTTTGCAGTACTTGTATAAAAATATTGGCCAGAGTACTGCTCCTCGCCTAGCTAGGATCAACGGTTTAATTTTTCAGAATATTCCAGACGTACTAAAGCAACTCACCCCAATGGAACAGAGGCTTGTGAGCCCAAGTCATGTGTTTTTAAAAATTGTTCGTAACTGTCAAGGTTTGGGATTCCAACATGGCCTTGTTGGCAACGTCATTAATGTACCAGTAAAAATCAACAATATGGTTAGCGCTTTACCTCGTTCAACAAATGACGATAATGTTATCGCAGTTGAATTTGTTACAGAAAGTTTTGCTGCAGACATGGTCGCAAAGAGCAAGTGGAACCTGAATTTGTTCGCAGAGCCACATAATATTTGGTGCAGTGTGAGTGGTTTAAGGAAAAAGGTATTGGATTAAATGAATCTTGAGCAAGTGATGAACCTGAAAGTAGCCATGAATGTACTTGCAGTGCACTAGTTGCAGAAGAAACTGAAGGCCCTATGGAAGATGTCGACGTTAATCCTGGGGGCACAGAGACTCTTTTAGATCATTATCATGATGTCACAGTAATGACTTCCTGTGAAAGGTTGTGCCCTGTATCTTAACTATTTGATGACCATTTAGAAGAGCTAGCATTCATCAACGTTCATTGCGGCGTTTAAAGAGATCTAAAAATTAACTTGAGCCATTCTGAAATAATCAAATATGTCCAGCCAGGATCATCGAGCTCTTCGACTGGACTACCTCTTTACTGCTCTAAAGAAACAGCAAATGATAGCAAAAAAAAAAATTATATCGACTTGCCTTCGAAAAAAGCGTTAAAGGAGCACCTATTATAGTTAACAGTGTTTTAGATTTCAACTATATTGATAGCTTGATACAACACGAAGATGGATATCGCGTTCTTAGTGGCATAAGAAATTCCCCATCATACTTGGAGGCAGAGAAAAAGAATGTTCTAGCAATGATAAGACAGCTGGGAGTACCTTCTTTTCCTTCTTCTGAGCTTTTAGTATTGCTTAAGCAAACAGTTGACAGCGAAAAAATTTCCGCCCTCTAAACTGAAATTTTATCATGTGAAGCTAAAGCCTCCTATTTCGAAATTAAGTTAAGGGAAATTCGTAAAACCGGGTTTTGTACTGCCGGCCCTTTTGGAAAATACCAAATTAGCCATTTTTATGACCGAGTTGAATTCCAGCATAGGGGTTCATCGCATGCACACATAATACTGTGGCTTGAAAAAGCAGCAACTTTTATTCCTGGTAATGTTGATTCAGCTGACAATGTTTTGCTGTTGGCGGATGAGATTTTATCGTGTAATAGCAATGAGCTCACATAAGATCATCTGCGTCTTCAAAAACATAAGCATACCCACTGTTACGAGAAGTCGCAACAATGTTGCATAGGAAAGTATGACATCAATGTTACAATCTACGCAGCATTGTTGCCGCCCCTCGTCGAATTTTCTAGCCGTTATCAGCTCGATAAAATATTGTCTGGAGTCAGCAAAATGAGTTTGGCCTTGACTCCAGGCAGTATTTTTCAATCGTAATTCGGTGTGATGATCGATCCCTTTGCCAGTCGTTTTAGAAACTTCGTTTGGATCGGTCGCTCCTTTCAAAAATCGCTCTATCAACGCTGTTTAAAATTATCCTTCATAGTGCTCTAAGAAACTTGCTCTAAGAAACTGTATATTTTTAATTCTGAAATAAAGCTCATAGAAACTGAAAATTTAGAGAAAAGTTTTGTTTGATTATTTTTTGTGCTCTACGCTCAGCTCAACCAAACAAGTGCTCTTAACACCCACACATGCCGACTTAAGCCAGATAGACTTTGCCGTTTTGATATACCACTTTACCCGTTAGATTGTACTGAAATAGTTATGGAACTACCAACTGATAACACTTCTTATAAAATATACAAGGCTATGGCAAGAAAAATACAAACCTTAATGCAAAATATGCCATCAGAGATAGAATCATTTGAAGATTTTTTAGCGGTCACTGATGTTACTTTTGAAGATTATATTAGCCATAAGAAGCACTTTAAGAAGACCTAAAATAATTTTGAAGCGATCTCCAAAAGATACGTACGTCAATGCATTTTCAGAGACAGAGCAAACATGGATATACAGTACATCTTAGATCCATTTGCTTGTGCAATATATATCATCGATTACATAAACAAGGCAGATAAAGGAATGTTGTGATGAACATCCTGTCACAGCAAAAGATCCTTAAAAGAAAGGATATTAACAATAATAAGACAAAATACTTACCCATCATCCGCATGGCAGCCACACGTCACGTCACTGAAACATCACATGTCACGATCAAGACTAGTACAAATCAGTAATAAACGTACTAGAAATTCGTTAAACTAGTCATCGTTAGAGGGCAGCAGCAGCGCAAACGATCAACGTGACCGAATGTCGAGTGGAACGACCGAATTGACCCACTTAGAGGAATGTGCGGAAATGCAAAGTATGAAAATGGGAAATTGGGAAATTGGGACAATTGTTTCATGGGAAAATTGACAGAGTGGGAATTGCGGCGTAAGGGAAAAATAGGAATAAATGGACGGGGAAAATTAGTGAAAAGACAGTCAGTTAACAGCAGACAGCAGAAGTCATACTCACCAGCAGTCCGAAGAAGAGGTACTCCAGCAGACTTAAACGAACATGACCTAGACAACAGAACCAGGAAGTAAGTATGCGGCATACGCTAGTAACCAATAACTTGCGGATGAGAGCTCTTAGCCTCTCCGCTTAAGTCCCGATCACGGTTCTTTGAGCCTATCGGGCATAATCGCACCCTACTCACTGGACAAATCTCCCCTAGTGAGTGAGAAAAGACAACAACTACAAGAAGAGTTACGTAGCCCCAAGGCGGGACCCCGGCCACTCACCATAGAGGAATACAGAGAGTGAAGACAGGGGCCGCAGAAACAGCGAACCGATTCGGTGTTACCAGAAATACCCCCGAAAAAACGGACGGGAAATGAGGCGCAATTCCTGGCGATCATCGAGGAGACGCGGCGTCGACTTCTTCTGGCAGTGGGTCGTGGGCAGCGGGCGAAGATAGAGCAAGAGCTCCAACAACTAGACAACGAACGAAGACTACCGTCGACAGGCTAAGAATTTGGCCAGGTACCACCCAGGGCGAATGTCGGAACGGAGTAATAAATCCATGAATTCCATGAATAGAGAGTTGGCGAATAGTAATAGTAATATTTAGATTAAGAGGAATTTGTGATTTGTATTTGAAGAATAAATGTATGGGAATCTGAGAGTTGTTTGACGATCCCATGTAAACAGATAATTCTGGTCAGAAGTGTACCCCATTGGAAGATTACAATTGTGATGTTTCTCCCACCAACGGTGAAAAGTGTCGTGGGCAAATCCTCACAATGTCACGTATCCTACGTTCCGCTGTAGAGGAGGCTAAAAAGGGTAACAGCAGTGTAAAAGACTCTCTACGTAGCATTTCAAAAGTTTTTTAAACGCCAGTGAAATCTCTGCGCAGGAGGCTATTTATTATTTACCAAGTCTTCCATTATCTCGAGCCAGTGAAGCAGAGATTTATGTTAATACTAGTCTGCTACAAAAAAGAGAATGAAAAAATATGCGTGAAATTCAAAATTTAGATCCAAATTCAACTGATATATTTCAAAAGAGATTACTATA